>VIAB01000133.1:415464-428973 GCA_009801035.1 Oophaga pumilio
ATATCCCTCACACTGTCCCTCTCCATAATTTCCTCCTCACTGCCTCTCTCCATAATTTCCGCCTCACTGCCCCTCTCCATAATATCCCCACACAGTTCCCTCTCCAAAATGGCCCCCCATAATGCTCCGCCCCCAAACTTCCCATTTCAATAATCCGCCCCCCACATTGCTTTCCTACAAAGTCCTCCTGGCCCTTCACCATATTATAACCCTTTTCACAAATTTCCCATTATGTCCCAAATTTCTGCATAATGTCCCCAATTGCCCCATCATGTCCCTGGGAAAGTAACACCAATCCTACCCCACCATGGCCCTCTCATCTAAAATGATACCACATTTCATCTTCAGCTCCATTGGAGTGCTTACCAATGTCAGCTGCATCCTCGCTTCTTCTGCATGGTCCAAATGTAGTTACCGTGGGGGTCGGCGGTGGTGGAGTGGGGTCATAGGAGGCAGGGTTGCTGGGGCAGGTGGGCGATGCTGAGAGGAGGGGGTGCCCGTTGGTGCAAGGCAGGAGCCATTGATCTCTTAGCGATGGACTTTACGATAATGGTGGTGCAAGGCAGGAACCATTGCTCTCCCGGCTGTGGGCTTCAGGAAAATGGCACTGGCGCATATGCAGATTTAGATCTCGGCTCAGTGAGGAGTCAAGATTGAAATCTGAGCATGTGCCTCCATTTTCCTGAAGCCCACCCCAGGGCCTGCAGCATTGCCCCACTCCTGCCGCCACTGGCTTCCTGCAGCCGTGACCCTACTCTTGCCTCCTGTGACCATGCACCACCGTCGCCGCCCCCCGGTAAGCTAAGCTCAGACTATAAGGCGAACCCTATTTTCACATACAAAATTCTTTTTTTTTCCTCTTTTCTATCTTAAATTTGGTGTGTCTTATAGTCCAAAAAATGCGTGGTCTCCTCTTTGCTGAAACTTCCTGTTAGGTTGGAGTCATAAAAATGGAACAAGCACCGATTAGATATTTATGGCACATAATTTCAATATGCAATAAATGTCTCAGAAGTTATATAGTTGCACAGATTAGAATATATATATTTCCAGACAATTATATACTCTGCAATGTTTTCAACACTGAAGTATAATTCTTTACTACAAAGGAATTTGAGGATCTGGAGGTATAGGACAAGAAATGAGGATTGATGTAGATAAATTTAAGGTCATACATTTGGGTTAAAGAAATCAAGTGTACAGTTGTGTGCTAAATACTAAAACCCTCGGTAACACTGCTACCAAAAAAGACTTAGCTGTATTGATGGACAGCGTTTAGCAGCTTCTGCCAAGGAAAATAAAACCATGGGATTCATTAAAAAGAGGCATATATGGTCATGATGACCAGAACATAGTTTTACATCTAAACATCTCACTAGTCGGACCACAGTTTGGTGTTCTTTCATTTGGGAAAATGAAGGCTTAGGGGTGATTACAAATATATGATGAGACAATACTGAGATGTTTCTAAAGGGGCATCCTTTGTGTACAGAAAAGAACGTATCACCCTGGTAAAGATTCTTTTCGAGCAGTAAAGTTATGGAAGTGTCTGCCACAATGTGTTCTAATGGGCGATTCACTAAATATGTTCAGAGAGTCTGAATGTCTTTATTGAAAAAGTATTACAGGTTATGGGTACTGGATTCTGGAGATAGGATATTGATAGTCAGCTAGTTGTATGGTGAGTCTGGAAGGCATTTACCCCTTAATATGGGATATGAGCATGTTCCTCTGTGTTTGTTGCCTTCCTCCTGCACATTAGGATTATAGATTAAACTCGCCTTTGACTCTGCAAAAACTGACTGTCGCTCTTATTCATTCTCGTCTGGACTATTGCAACTCTACTGATCGGCCTACCTCGTAGGCTAGTTTAACACTAGCGTTTCGTCGGTCTGCGCACGGCCGCCACTAAGCTCTGCCCCCTGCCGCTCTGCCTATGGGCGCATGACACTGCATGCGACCTGTGTACCCTATCTTTAGCATTGGGTACGCAGGCCGTGCGCAGGTATGCGTTTGCGACGCATGCGTCCTTTTGACGGTGCGTCGAGAGCACCAAAATGCAACACGGTGCGTTGGGCGCAGGTCGGCACACCGTCAAAAGGACGCATGTGCCGGCAAATGCATACCTGTGCACGGCCTGCGTTCCCAATGCTAAAGATAGGGTACTCAGGTCGCATGCAGCGTCATGTGCCCATAAGCGGAGCGGTCGGGAGGAGGCGCAGCCTGGGGCGGAGCTTAGTGGCGGCCATGCGCAGACCGACGCAAGTCAGTGAAACGCTAGTGTGAAACTAGCCTTACCAAACTCACCTCTCCAATCCATCCTGAATGCAGCAGCCAGGATCATATTCCTTTCCAACTGCTACACCAATGCCTATACCCTGTGCCAGCCATTACACTGGTTGCCCATCCGATACAGAGTTCAATATAAACGCATCTCTCACCCACAAAGCTCTCCATGTTTCAGCACCACCCTACATCTCCCTCCTCTCAGTCTACCACCATACCCATACCCTCCTTTCTGCTCTGCTAATGACTTAAAACTAAAATCCTCAAAAATACAAACCTCCCATTCCATTGTCTGGAATACACTACCGAAGACAATTCTATTGAGGCCCATTACCCACACTTTTAAGCATGGCCTAGAAACACATTTCTTTACCCTGGCCTATCGCCCCACCTCACCTATCCTAATTTTACCCACACTACATTTTCTTCAAAATCATGACCCTGTAGTATCTGTTCACACCCTCCATGCAGTTAGTAGCCCTCTGTGTCTGTAAAGGGCAGCTTGATAAATTAAGAGACTGGCATAGGAGGAGGTTCTACGTCATTAGCATCCTGGACCGCAGTGCTAGGTTGGTAGTCTGAGGTGAACAAGGACATGTAAGGGTACTGTGGGAGAATCACTGTGGAGAGCTTTGTAGGTGAGTGTGATAACATTTTTATTGTGTGTATATATAGTGGATGGGTAACCAGTGCAATGACTGGGACATTGTGGAGGCATTGGTGTAACGGCTGGACAGAAATGAGTCTGCTTGCCGCATTGGGGATAGATAGGAAAGGGGGAAGTTTAGTTAGAGAATTAATAGAGTATTAAAGAAGAGAATGAATCAGATTGGCACTAAGAGTTTTTGCCATTTTAATGGTAAGTAAAGATCACATTCTGGAGATGTTTTTCAGTCTAAGTGATATGAGTGAGCGAGTGATTAAATACAGGTAGGTTGATTTCACATGTTTGAATTTCACAGTATGAATCGTGATATCCAGACCAGTATACCCCCTTGTGGCAAGTCTAGTCCGTAAATGTCGGATGTGTGAAACCGGCCCAAGGAACAGATCCAACATATCCCCAAAACACTAGGCTTGTTGTCTAGGAGTTATACTAGTACATAAGGTTTGGGTAACTTGGTATATATACGCTGGAAGAAATGATTCTCCGAAGAACGGCGTTACTCATGCCAGTCTTAGTGAGGATGGCTTAGGGGAGTCAGTCGCTCGCCTCTTCATGAATCATACTCCTCTTAAGAGTGTATGCCTCGCCACAAATCCTACAAGCGTAATTTGCACAAAACTTTTTCAGATTTCGGGAGTGAACACTTTGATGAATTGGGACCAAAAAGTTAAATTTTGGAAACATTTTGTTTCTGATGGAGAAAAGACACTTGTCAGATTTAACGTTTAATAAATGTATAACTTCTCTGATTTCACATTTCCAGTTGACAGTAAATAAATTATTAAGGAAATGGATATATGTCCAACGTCTTAGACTCTTCATATTTGTATTCTTCATTTAAGCTGGTCTGCTACACTCCTAATAATAATAATAAGTTGTGGTAATTTCCTGAAGAAGCCATAGGCTTTGAAACGTGTTGAATAAACCACCAGAGTGTATTACAACTATATGTGGATTCGTTTTGTCTCTGCAGCGCGGATATCATCCATATATATATATTATAACACTCCTAATAATGTGCAAAGTGTCGCGCACCCTGATGCAATATGTATAGAGTCCATAGATGACAGCGTGATGGGTGAATGTGTGTAAAGTGATCTTCTGCATAGATCTCCATCAAACAGCTGAAAGGCTCAGAGATCCGGTCAGTCTTTAATGGAAATTGTAAAACATTACAACAGTCTATTTTCATGTATATGAACGGGCCATAGACATTGCAGACACTGTAGTCTAAGACAAGGGTGGGCAATTAATTGTCTCGAGGGGCTACGTGAGAAACCGTGGCTGTAGTGGAGGGCCAAAACAATAGGCTGAAATTAATTCTGCTCAATATTAATATTAACATTAATTATTTCATATTAATATTAGTTGTATCACTGAATATTGAGCAGAATTACGTATGCTGACACCTTAGACTCTGGCTTTGCTCATGCTAGCAACTTTTTTTTATTTTTAATAGAAACCATTTAAAATATATTAGTGGGATCTTCTGATTACAAATCTCATCAACTGATGTGAACAAAGCTTAAAACTGGATCTTCATACTTTTGGAGAAATGAAAATGCTATACTTTTCTAACACTAGATGGCACTATTCCCAAAATTTTCTTTGAAACTATGAACCAATGATGGATGATAAATTCTTCTTGTCCTTCACCTATTGAAGAAGAATAAAATCCAGTTTTGAGTTGGCCTAAAACAAGCAAATAATAAACGTTTGTGGACGATTTAATGTCGGCAATGGTGACAGATCATCTAAATTAAAAAAAAAGAATTGTGCAATCTGTGCATTTTTTCATCATTTTCAAGAACTCTGCTTGCTTCCATTTAACTAGTTTTTGATTATATCTGTTTTAGTCGGACAATTTAGGTTTTTAAATTTCTTAATGTAAACAGAATTGAGAAATCAGATTATTTTATGTATTACTTGAAGTCACGGTGCCTGTTTTATCGCTGCCTTACTTAAAGGGTCACTCAAGATGAATATACTTATGTCTGATAGTGGGGACTGGGGGCTGAGATCTCAGTGGAGCAGATTAGCTGCTTTGCTGATCACTTTGGTCCTTTGCTTTATGGCTAAGTACTAGCAGTCTATTACCTGTACTCATATTACCGGAAAAGTAGATGGGAAGAAAAATGTCGTGATTAGCAGAACATGAGCCCGTTTGTTCTGCTGATGGGTAAGGGCCAGAACAACTTTTTCCTTTAATAACAGAGTCACATGTAAAGTCCAAACTTCAACTAACTTTATGAGCCTGAATGACAATTGTTGTGCAGAATAAGTAACGTAGTTAACCACTAGGTGGCGGTGTTTGAAAGCACAAAACCAATTGCAGCAGATGATGCCCATAGAGTGAACATCTGCTGCTGTGTGCAATTATTTACCATGAAGTGCTAGATTTTCATTTGCAAGATACTAGGGTGAATTATTTAGTCTACAGCACTTTGCATGTCATAAAAAAAAGTAATTTGTCACATAGTACAACTCATATCACGGCCAAGTCCTGCAACATGTCTATTGAAAGGTTATTCATTAAAAAAAAAATTATTATCCCCAGTCGGATAATTTGCTGATCGCCAATAGTCTGACTGCTGGGGCCTCCTAGTGTTTGTCTACATTCACATGCAGGAGCCAATTAAAATACCTTTAACCAGAGGTGGCGCTGTTGCCAAAGATTCAGGCCTGTGACCTCGGATTTCTGGCTGGGAGCCCCGGATCTCCGGCAAGCAACATTATGTACTGTATCAGCGTCAACAAGTTTGGTTCGATGCTAAATCAGAGAGCCGCAAGCTCTTGTAGGCTACTGGCTGCTGTAGACCTGCGGCCTTGAAGTCATCAGAGTTGCACTATGACGTCACTGTGTTGCGCCGCCTGTGTCTGTCGGCTATTGCTTGTAAGGGTATAATTAGACTCAGAGGTTTGTGATTTTAGAGTGAAGATTGGGCGAGTATAAACTTCTCTTCTTTTTATATAGGGGCTTTGATGACACAATTTCTCATGCTGGCATTCTTGGAGCATAGTTACTGATGGGGACATTATTACTGAAGGGGACACTAATGGATCAATGTTACTGGATGGAGCATTCTGTGGGAGATGATGCATAACGGGGCACTAATGGATTTCATATTACTGGAAGGGGTACTCTGGGGAAATTATTACTTGGGGAACCCTGGGAGAATTATTACTGAAGCTACAGATTTAAGGGTAGCTGCAGGAGGTGGAATTTGTGTCGGTTTGGAATAGATGGGGCTGATTGGGAAATATGAAAAGTAAAGTGTGCCTTGGATTAGAAACTCTGCAGATAGAAGTCGTCATGGCGGTCTGGGCCAGATGAAAAAAACAAGAAAAGTGATTGACCCCAATCAACAAGAACGACACCTGTAAGTCACTGTATCTAATGGTCCTGTAATCACTCATACTGTGTTTAAAAGTCCTCTTGACAATGCTCCGAAGAAGATCTGCACCCCAAAGTCTTACCTGCAGCTCAATCAAATTAAGTTTGCCCACACTTGAAGATGAAATACTCCTCTCAAGTCCCATATGTCGGCCGTGTTACACCTGAGCAGGACACGTCTGATGTAAGGTCATGCAGTTTGTGATTCGGTCTGGTGTCCATAGCTGCTGTCAAAAAAACGCATCGTTTTGAGATCCCGCTGTAGAACCAATCCAACACAAGAACTAATATGTCAGATGTCTGTAAACGATCCTACAGAGATCTAAGGGGTTAGTTTTGGCATCCGTTTCCCTTGTGTTTCTGGGCCATGCGAAAAAAAAAATCACCGGATTCCCTGATAATTGGATCAAGGCCTGTTGTAATCATATGCCAAGCAGCACAGGCACCGGCTCACTTCTCCGAGCACTAGCTGCATGGGCAGAAGGAAAGGTTTTGGGGGTGTTCATATTCCCTATACCACCATTTATAAGATCACCTCCAGCTTTATGTGGAAGACCCATTTACCCCCATTGTTTTTATAGGGGAAAACTTGGTGACCGTGTCCCTTTTAGTTGATTTCCAACAGCTCTCAGCTGTAGTATCAGGATGGCGGACAAATAATTTATGAAGCAGAAACTTTTCGATGTATTTGATTTTCACTGACCTGATATAGAGTGAACATCGTCTCTTCCAATTCTAATAGGAAACAAAGCAAGCTGTTCCTATATCAGAGGGTATTTCTATACCCACCCTCAGGGGCAGATTAAGGGTAGCCAGAGAGCCCCTCTCCCAGCACCAGATGTATCATGTGACGGTGCACATGGCGTTTTGATAGGTCATGTCATAGATCATGCGATAAACATGCAGGTGTTGCCGAGCATATTTGTAGACACTAAATTTTTTCGAGTGTGTAAAGCGCTATGCGTAACAATAGGGAATACTAAGTAATAAGGGATGGCGCTAAATATAACGAGAGGACGCTATGCAATAAGGGACAGAATCACGGGACTCCTGTACAACGGCTAGATCGGTCATCTCTGTCCACTGGACAGCAGGCTTACTGATCTCTTGCTTTTTAGTATCCCGGTGCATCTTTTGTTGGCCAGGCTCATTCTTATTGAGATGTGACGCACAAATGAAATTACCAGGTATGGACTGGGGCTGAAATTCAGCCCTGGCATTTGAAATCACACAGGCCCATGTTGTCCCCATCCACAAGAACCAGATGGGATATATTACCAATATTACCCTGGATGGAGGAAAGCAAGATTTACTACAAGACCAATATTTCTAATGATGCCCGTGGCCTGCTGGGGTAAATGACGGAGTCAGCGACTTCATCACAACTCTTAACAGTACGGGTGTCTTGAGAACAACGATTCTGTTAACAACGTAGCAGATAAGACAGCCCACAACCAGACAGGCCCTTCTGGCATTTGCCAGATGGCCAGTCCGGCCCTGACATAAGGCCAGCACGGCTAATCCAAAGTTGTGCCAGGGTCCCAGAAGGTAAGACAGTTGAGAGCCTCCCGTTCAGTGGCCAGAGACTTCTGACCTGACCAATGGACCAGAGTCCCATGAATTGAAACACCTAAATGGATTCCTGCAGCTATGCTGCGATACTTTATTGCTGCAGAGTACCTCCGGCCCCTAACGGTAGCCCAAGGTGCCCTCACTGTAATCCATCCCTGGTCACCCTCGTCACATATCCACACAAGGATATACATCCTCATTTTTGATAATGGCATTAGTTGCTTTCCTTAGTGGCCACCTACACATCCAGAACTGCTGGTGTACACCACAGATGGAGAATAATACGACTTCATACAGCTGTTTCGGGGGAATTAGCCTTCAGTATTGCAAGGTAGTGAAGCCTTTGATTAACAGAGGTAGGACTTGGGAGTTCCTCATTCGATGTAACATTTTGTTCATGTTAGTCTTTCTGATCCTAACTTTCCAACCTAAGGATTTGTGCAAACAAGTCTATTTCAGATGATTCTGCTCCAATATGAAGAAGAGCTCAGAAAACGTTCAAAAGAATGAACCTAAGCATTTCTATGAAAAAACGACTTGCTGTGCCCATGTTCAAGCTTTCCAGCATCTTCTAACTACATCAGGTTTCCAAATACACTAAGTGGCAAAAAGAAGTGACTGATCCATTCTTCTAGTGTTTTCCATTCAGAAGACAATCTATAGTTTACAATGCAAGTCAATGGGAAGGCTCAAAAAAGCCCAAGCATTTTTTTGAGCATTTTCCAATATTTTTGTTTCCTGAAACTGCTAGCGATTTCTTCATTGTTGAATGGAGAAAAAAAAAATACAATAACCGGAAAATGCCAGTGAAGAAGACAACCCTAAAACGATGCAAAAGTGCTAACCTCTCCCCCGCAGGCGATCAAAAATGAAGGAAACAAGCAGAAAGACTAAAAAAAGACGTTTAAGGACAAAAAATGCCGGCTTGTCCTGAAGATTGTTCCTCTTGTAAAACACAGCAGACCTCTACATCTTGCAACTACCACATACATGTGAACGTTCAACTTGGCACAGTTTTTACGTATTTTCAGTGAGCGGAGGGCAGGAAGCTGCGGCCATTCATTCTTTAGTTACTTATCTCCTCTAAAAACTAATTTCCTCTTCCTTATCGCTATCTACCATTGAGGGAGTGTTAGGAGGCCCCCCATACACAGCAGATGGTTGGTCGGTCCACCATACACTGGCAGAATTGTGTGACTTTTATCCAATGCGTACTGGCAGGACTTAACTTAGATTATTTCCCCCAGACGTGGTTTTCATGCCTCTTCTGATAATGGAACATTAAGGCCTCTTTCACACTTCAGTTAAAATCCGCCAAAGAGTGAAAATGGCGGATCCGCCAGAAAAGTGCAAATACGGATCTTTTTTTTTTTTACGGATCCGTCATGAACTTTTCAACCCGGAAAATGCAGGTACGCTTGTCTGGCACGGAGGAGAGAGAGAGAGAGACACAGACCCCGGGCAGTGTTGTCAGCAGTTTGTATGCTTTTCTATGGAAGTGACGGATGCGCTGGCGGATTCCATCTAAGACGGATGGTAGCGGATCCGCCACGCATAGGCGGCCATTATACAAAATGGTGGATGCGGCGAATCCGCCATAGTCCGCTACTTTGGCGGATCGAAAAAACGTTGCATTGGACGTTTTCCAAAAACGGCGGACGCCAAGTTTTTGGCGTATCTGTCAAAAAACGGACCTAACGGACGACCATCCGTCAAAAATCCGTCACTAATGCAAGTCAGTGGGAAAAAAGCGGATCCGCCCAAAAAAATGGCAGATCCGTTTTTTTCACATTTTGACCGATTTTGACTGACGTCGCACGACTGAAGTGTGAAAGAGGCCTAACTGAACCCTCTCTATACAGACTGGAATAAATGGCAATATCGGTGCAGTACCCCAGTATGGGCAGAAGGCAATGATCTGCATGATGGTGTTAAGTGGATGGATGATGGATGTGACTATTCTGCTATAAGATGACCATGAGTTATTAATAATTTGTTTCCTTGTCTTCACCATAACTTTTCTAGGTATTTTTCCAGTGGATTAGAAATTAGAAAAATGTTGTGAAATAAAAACATCTGACAGCTGAGCTTATGACATTGGCACCAGGGAGGATTGTGCAGGATATATTCTGTGATGTGATGATGGAGAGCTGACTAGACAGTGACTGGTTACTCCGGCCTGACTTTATTTTTCATTGATTCGATTTCCTCATGCAGCAGCTCAGAGGTTGAACATGTACAGGCCATCGGGCTTCACAGCCAAAGGCTCTGTAATTTGATTGAAAATGTGACAGTCGGGAATGACAGTGATTTCGGCTCATCTCTGTGTTTATTATATCATCAGTTAGATGATAGAAGTAGTTTGATAGGTGATAACCTCCTTCTGCCGATGTGGAGGAACCCTGCTCTACTCTAAAATTGACCTTAGCGTTCCAATAGCCGGAAAAATATGCCTGAGGTTTGCAATTGAGATCTCAAACTGTTTGGAGGCGCGTGAACACTTTATAGACAGCATTGCCTGTAGATGGGACAAATTTACAGTCTACATCAATAACCTGTAAAGATTAGTGATGAGCGAATGTGCTCAGTAAGATGTTATCTGGCGCTAACGAGTGTCTTCACATGCTCGAATAATATGTGTGAGTCCCCGCGGCTGCATGTCTCACCACTGTTCAACAGCCGCAACACATGTCCTTGAATTTACTGTTTGTTAGGCAATCCCTTCGTCTGTTGTGACTGCCGAACAGCCGCGAGACATGCAGCTGCGGGGACTCGAACATATTATTCGAACACGCCGAAGACACTCTGTTAGCACACGAGCATGGTCGGATAACACCTTATCAAAGCATGTTCGCTCGTCATTAGTAAAGATGACTTAAATGTGTTCTCCAGCCTTAGCTTACACGTCTGAAGTCACACTTTGTGGCAGTGCATACGCTGTGAAGATTTGCTGCAGAGCGGCAGATATATGACTGCAAGTATGTGATGTGCATACGTGTGGTCGCATGCCGAATAGACGTGCTCTACCTTGCTTAGTGCAAGTGTATTGAGCGAGGCCAGACACGTCTGGTCGGTATGTGGCCTCAAGTATACAAATCACATACTTATGGCTACATGACCGCTCGCTCCTGCAGTGGCACTGGAGAATCCTCACAGCACGCAGAGTACAATGTGAGGATCCACAAGTCTGCAGTCACTTGTATCCTAAGGACAGACAACCCCTTTAAGGTGAATCTTACCAATTATGCAGTGTGAGCATTTTCTTGACCAATGTAATGAGCAGTTTAAACACAGAAAGAGTTCAAGTCCTCCACCTGCTCCTCCTCCCGGATATAGCACACAGAGCCATCCAAAATCTGTGATAATATTCCTATGACTATTGTCACCCAGACCCATTTCTTGCTTGGAAGAGAGGCTGTCCACACTTATCTCTCCTCTTCTCAGTTAAATGTCTACTATGGGTAGATTACCGTTTCAACATGGCTGCTATAATAATGGTACTCCTGTCAAAGACACAAGCAAACAAGGTGTTCCCACTTTTATGTGAACTCTTGTTTTCCATATAGTAGTCATCCTAAAGGACCTGCACAGTAGTCTTTTTATTAATGTGCAAAAATGGTGAACGTGTACAACCACAATGTTCATAATGAACTACCAGAACCCGAAAGATTTAATCATTTCCCTATATCAGGCTAAGATGCATAGAATAATAGAATGTTTGAGTTGGAAGGGACCTCCAGGGTTATCGTGTCCAACCCCCTGCTCAATGCAGGATTCACTAAACCATCTCAGACAGATGTCTGTCCAGCCTCTGTTTGAAGACTTCTATTGAAGGAGAACTCACCACCTCTCGTGGCAGCCTGTTCCACTCATTGATCTCTCTCAAAAAGTTTTCTCTAATATCTAATCTGTATCTTCTCCCTTTCAGTGTGCTTCTCGTGTTTCCATGCGCAAATGAGAATAAGGATGATCCCTCTACACTGTGACATCCCTTCAGATATTTGTAGACATACTAAATCTCCTCTTAGCCTTCTTTTTTGCAAGCTAAACATTCCTAGATTTTTGAATCTTTCCTCGTAGAACATACTTTGCAATCCGCTCACCATCCTGGTAGCTCTTCTCTGAACTTGCTCCAGTTTTTCAATGTATTGTTTAAAATGTGGTGCCCAGAACTGGACACAGTATTCCAGATGAGACCTGACCAGGGAAGAGTAGAGAGGGATAATTACTTCACGTGATCTAGACTCTATAAATCTCTTAACACATCCAAGAACTGTGTTTGCCTTTTTTGCTGCTGCATCACACTGTTGACTCATGTGCAGTCTGTAATCTATAAGTATACCCAAGTCTTTTTCACACGTGCTGTTGCTTAGTTCTATTCCTCCCATTCTGCAGATGTAATTTTTGTTTTCCTTGCCCAGATGAAGAATCTTGCATTTCTCCCTGTTAAATACCATTCTATTAGTCACTGCCCATTGTTCAAGCTTATCTAGATCCTTCTGAATCCTTTCTGTCTTCTCTAGTGTTAGCTATCCCTCCTAGTTTACCTTCAGTTCCCTTATTTAGATCATTTACAAAAATGTTGAACAATACTGGGGCCAGGACAGAGCCTTGTGGTACCCCACTTGAAACACTCTTCCAATTGGATGTGCAACCATTTATTACCACTCTGAGTACAATCACTGAGCCAGTTATGAATTCATCTAACCGTAGCCTTGTCAATCCCATACTTGGTCATTTTTTCAATAAGGGTAGTATGAGATACTTTATCAAATAGTTTGCTGAAGTCAAGTTATACTAAACCTACTGCATTTCCCTGATCCACCCAGTCAGTGATTCCATCATAGAAGGAAATTAGATTAGTCTGACATGACTTGTTTGCTACAAACCTATGCTGGCTCTGGTTAAGTACCATATTCTTTTCCAAGTACTTACATACATGTTGTAAGTACTTGGATACAATTCATGGCAGCACAGGGTGTAAAGCGATCATTTGGCTACCATTCTTTTGGAGATCCTGCAGTTTCATTATTTCATTGCCCTTTTTGTGCTATCCATTATTATATCAGCATGGCCATCAGTAGGCTTCTAGAGCAGGACATTTACTGAATGTATGGACTAGTGTTAGCTTCCATGTTTTTGAGTTTGGAATCTTTTTGTATCAATGTATGAAAACTTTTACCTAAGTGTGAAGACTTGAAGGAATGTAAATTGCATGGACCTTGATCTCCAGAGTAGTCCTGACCAAGTCTCTTAAGGGATGTAAGGGATTCCTCTCTAAACACTGAACCTCTGAGTGTCTTTATGGGCTGTATTCTCTGCAGGGTGACGGAGAGTTCAGTCATTTCCTCTGTAGTGGTGCTCAGCACCAGCCTGACGTCTTGCACACTGGCACAGCATTTCACATGTAAACATTAAGACGACCATGCAGGTATTCATTCCTGGATATAAGTATTCTTGCCTGGGCACAAGGTGACATTTCAAATTCCTGTCATATCTTCGAATGAATCATTGTCCCTAGTGAATAAAGGTTACTACATGGATAGCACATATAAATTCCTGTGAGCAGATAATTGCTGTCTATTCAGAA
>VIAB01000133.1:508026-524306 GCA_009801035.1 Oophaga pumilio
AAATGGGCTGAAAATCTCAGCTTATATGCGAGTATATACGGTATATTGTTTGCACACTGTTGTTATGTTTGGGTAGTTACTTTGGAGAATAAATCTTCTATATTTCTTTTAGTGCTCATGCAGATAGTTACAACTTCTACCACGGGATTTCTAAAAATGTTGCTGTATTTACTTTACACTGTACACTCAGAATTCTTCCAGGACCTACTGCAGAAAAGCATCCCTACATCATGGTACTGACTATACCATGCTGTAAAGGAATGTGTTCTAAGGAACTTTCCTGGCTAAGGTTTACTTCGAAAGCCCTAAACACCAAAAAGATGGTTCCCTGGGAGTGTGCGCTCACGTTCTTTACCTTAAACGTCACTCTCAAAGTGGACTCACGTATCAAGGTGGAGCTGGGGACCATTCACGTTCTTGGAGAATAAGCCACACTGTTTTAGAAAAATAAATTCTTCTTTACTAAATGTTGGAACTACGTGCAGATTGTATCATATACATTTCTTGAATACATTTACTTCTGTCTCGCTGGACAGAGACACAAAAGTGGCCATTATAGATGGCGGCGCATAACTTGTGGTGAATGTTTCTAGTTTACAACAGGCTACAATGGGGATCTCCATTTTCCTGGTACAGTGCCATATGGATCAATGTGTTTTGCTGTGACCACTGTACCCTAACTATACTCTGTGTGAACAGTGTAAGGAAGCTCTCACCAGCTACCACCTTAGTGACGTGATCCAGCCTGTCCGACCTCGTATTCCTTCACTGCAGATCTCCATGTCTGACTACCACTTCACCTACACTCTGAGTCTCTTCTATTAGGTTCCCCAACTTGCCTTGCTGATAAGTGATTCTGCTGTCCCTGTAGCTTGTGTGTTGTAAGGCTTGCTACCTCCTTGCAATTCTGGCTGTCTTCAGCAAACACCGGGATACAGCTCTGAGAGTCCTTTAGCTTCTCTAGTATTTTACCAAGCTTACTCTCAACCAGGAACTAACACCCAGGTCCTTATTACTCCTCCTCAACTATTGGCCGGCCCTACAGTTAACCCTGTCACCCCTGAATAACAGGAACTGCAGCCTCCAGGAGGATAAAGCACGCAATAAAATATATTTTGTATAATTTTAAAACAGCTGGTGCCTTTGGAGGGGGTGTTAGCCATCTTCTCCACCTTTACAGTATCATGAGGATTTTATACCTCAAACTATTGTACACGCTGCTACGTTCACACTGTTTAAATCTATACTTTGAATGTACAAATCCATTTTGCCGTTTTTGAGAAATCCAGCATTGAAACCATATGCAAGCGAACTGCAAGTGCTTTGGGGTGGGATATTGCACTTGCAGCTCTCCTGTCCTCCCTCCATTTTCCTCACCCATAATCTGCCGCCTGTATCAATTGTCCATAAATTTCTATAAAGTCCATTAAAAATACGGCAGTTTATTGTGATTCTTAGGCTACATTCACGTTTTGCGTTTTTGCTGTGTTTTTCTTGTAGGCGAAACCTGCTCTCCAGCAGTAAAGAAGCTGCTTACAAAAAGAAGATTTTGCTACGTCTTTGCTCTTTTTATGTGCAGGTTACATGTGTAATTTGTCTACAGTAAATGTTTAATAAAGCTAGTTTTGTTCACCAAAAACACAGCAAAAATTCAGCTAAAAAGCAGCAAAAAAGCACGGTTGCGATTTTTTTGCAGCTTTGTTGCAATTTCTCATTATTTTTATGGTGAACATTTGCCACTTTGTGCAAATCCATTCTGTTTTGTTATTTTTTTTCCCAAAGTAACTCGGTAAGCTGCCAGTTTCGTCTGCCAAATTAATGGTCAGATCTTTTGATTAAACGACTTTGATAGGCTGCATTCCCACTAATGCTGATTTTATTTGTATGCCTGGATTTAGGCCACATTCACACATTCAGTATTTGGTCAGTGTTTTATATCCCCCTTGTGACTCCCTCTGATCATGATAATAAAGTTTTGGAGAACCCTATTGAATAGAGCATTGGTCAAGAGCTTGGATTTCTCCGGCAGTCACCTATAGAATAAATGAAGGAATCAAGTGCATTCTCAACCACCACTCTATTCTATTCCATAGACCAGGTGATAACTTGGTGATCATTGGGAATACGACCTCTGGTAAATCCCCACTGATATTAGTTTTTGGGCTCTGCAGAACAATGTCTGACTAGAGCGGAGATCTAGCAGTTGCCTAGTTCCAGCAGTTCCAAAAGAAAACGAATGGAGCGAGTTCATTTGCTCAACCGCCACTCTATTCAGATAGAGTTCTGTCGAACCCCATTCTCGGGATCAATGGGGTTTCAGTGACCGGATCCCCAGCGAGCAGTAAATATTCACCTATTAAATGGATCGGTAATACTAATAAAACATGGTAACATCCTCTTAACACAGAAAATTTTAATGTTTTAGTTGAAGGTAATATAATAATGGAAATATATGTAATAACTTTATAATAAGAAGTAAAAGGCATCAAATTGACAATAAAGCTAAAAAAAATTTTTTTTGACTCTACTATACCTGAAAGTTGAGGGTTTTGAGTCGGAGGGGAGAAGATTGCTGAAGATATCCATGGTACTGAACCTGAAGGTTGATGATAAATTTCTCACAAGCTGCATTCTACAAACAGGAGGAGGTAGCGTTGCCAGCCCTTGATGTATGTGTCTATTGGTATTATCACCATCATTACAGTTATTGTTACTTATTCATAAGGTGAAGATTATTTTTGGCAGCAACGCAGTGCGCCGCTCAGTCTATTTATCTTATCCACAAAAGAAAAAGAAAAAAACAAATGTAAGAGCTAAATGCTGCAAAATATTCTCAGAACCCTGGTAAGGTGAGTTACCTGTACAGATGACGGGGCTAATTGTATAATTGTGAATGTCACACATTAACCTTGCATTGGTCCATGTCTGCCTCTTATCGAGTTGGAATACTTAGACATAGGGATAAAAGCTCCTTACCACTGTATCCCCTTAATGTCTATTTTATTAGTGCAAATGAAGGCTCTGAGCACCAGAGGGCATACATAGGCTACTCTAGGCCGGACCTGAATTAAAGCTAGCTTAACCTAAAAAAAAAGTTACATTAAACACTTAGCATGCCCTGATTCTTAATATTCCGTATTACATATCATCAGTTAAAACTACTCGGGCTACTATGCTCTTGAAAGAGCAGATTAGGAAAGCATTTCTTCATATCAGTTAATTGGTTCATATAGAAGGGTTCACATCTATTATATGCCATGAACATAACTTAAATGAAATAAAAGAAATAAGCAAAAAAATAATATTAAAGCAAAGTAAAAAAAGAAGGAGCTACAATGTGGTGCCTGAGGCTGTGGTTGCAAGCAGTAAAGTTGTAGAATAGCATTCAGAAAACATCTGATAATGCTCTAAGAGGTCCCAAGGGATTAGAGATTTCTATAACCATCTTCAATTTTAGCCCCCTAACGACTTGTGATATACATTTTTGTCACAAGTTGATGAGCGTTGTATGGAGAGGGCTCAGGAGCTGAGCTGACATTATACCTGGCGGATGCTAGCTGTGTTACGCAGTCGGCATCTGAATGTAACAGCAGCAGCTGGAGCTAGCTCTGATCACTGCTATTTGCTGTTTAGATGTTGCTGTCATTCACTGTGGCATTTAAATGACCTGCTTGCCAATATGCATACACATGGGCTTCCATTGGCTCCCCGCGACATGAACACTGGGAGCCCATGGGTTACTACAGCAGTCCAGATCCTGATGAAGGTACCCATGCCTGCCGTCTTAGTATCACTGTGACGTGCAGGCAGAGGCTGTGTTTCATTGCAGAACCGTAATTTCACTCTGTACTGCAAAACTGTAAAATAAAGTAAAAATTAAGAAAGTTGTAAAAAAATATGTACGTTTAAATCACTCTCCTTTTACCCATTTACAAAAAAATAAAAATAAATAATAAATTGTTGCAGTCGTGTTCATAAAGGTCCAATCTGTCTAAATCTAAAAATATTTAAACCATACATTAACCGCTAAAAATAAAATGAAATGGAAACATCAGAATTTATGTTTCTTGGTTGCTGCACTAAAACCTACAAAAAAAAAACAATCAAAATGTTGCATGTATCCCAAATGTTTTTAATTAAAAGCTAAGCTCAGTACTCAAGCAACAAGCCTTCACAGGAGCTCATGGGTGGAAAATAAAAATGCTATGGGTCTCCAAAAATTGAATTTTTCTTATAGAAATTTTAGAATATTTTCACTATATAAATAAAAAAATTCACAAATTTGGTACCACTGTAATTGACTTGGAAAATCATAATGCAAACTCACTTTTACTGAGCAATGAATGACACACACACACTGACTTTTCAGTACATTAAATGTTAAAATGAACTGTGCCGTTCAAAACAATGCCTTGTCCAGTAAAAGTCCTGCTACGGCTATGTCAGCAGAAAAATAAAAAAAGTTATGGCTCTTGGAAGAAGGGGAGGACAAATAGAAAGGAGAAAAATTAAAAATGTCCTGTGCTTAAAGGGTTAAAGAGGACCTGTTATCAGACTTCACCGAACAATCTGCATATGCTATTAATATTAAATAGCTATCATAGGCCTGATGATACTAGTGTACTCACTTTGAAAATTCATGTCACAATGGCTGTACAATTCAGTTTGTCAGTTTTCCTGTTGGATATTAAAATGTAGGGCTTGATAAAATACAGTGGACCTACACCAGCAGATGACATGGCTGCCCAAACCATCACTGATTGTGGAAACTTCACATTAGACCTTGAAAATCAAGGTCCCAGAGTCTGGAGGAAGAGTGGAGAGGCCACAATCCAAGCTGCTTGAGGTCCACTGTGTTTTATCAAGACCAAAGTCAGCGCAGCCGTCTACCAGGAAATTTTAGAGCACTTCATGCTTCCCTCTGCCGACAAGCTTTTTTGAGATGGAAATTTCATTTTCCAGCAGGATTTGGCACCTGTCCACACTGCCAAAAGTACCAATACCTGGTGTACAAACAACAGTATCACTGTGCTTGATTGACCAGCAAACTCGCCTGACCTTAACCCCATAGAGAATCTATGGGGTATTGTCAAAAGGAAGATGAGCAACACCAGAACCAAAAAACAGACGAGCTGAAGGCTGCTATCAAAGCAACCTGGGCTTCCATAACACCTCAGCAGTGCCACAGGCTGATCGCCTCCATGCCACGCCGCATTGATGCAGTAATTGATGCCAAAGGAGCCCCGATCAAGTACTGAGTGCATTTACTGAACATACATTTCAGTAGGACAACATTTCGGATTTTAAAATCACTTTTTCAAGCTGGTGTTATAAAGTATTCTAATTTACTGAGATAATGACTTTTGGGTTTTCATTGGCTGTAAGCCATAATCATCAACATTAACAGAAATAAACACGTGAAATAGATCACTCTGTGTGTAGTGACTCTATAGAATACATGAGATTCACTTTTTGTATTGAAGAACTGAAATAAATAAACTTTTTGATGATATTCTAATTTTGTGAGAAGCTCCTGTATTTTTCACGTGTTTATATTTGCATATTTTCCATAGTCATTTCAGTGGGTGAAAAATGCTGCAAAAATACTAAAAGAATTGATGTGCTGCAAATTTGAAAACAAAAACTTTGATGGTTCAAATCTGCAAGTTAAAAATAAGCAGAATGCGCATGAGATTTTAGAAATTTGCTGGTACTATAAAACACAGTGTTTTTCTCGTGGAAAAAACAGACTGTGTGAACAAGCCCCTTTACTCTAAATTGCACTCTTCTCATCTTCAATATTATGTTTTGCAGCTTCCTATCCAGCATCCTAATTACAACAGTTTCTGGTTGCTCAAAAAATCTTTATGACAGGTGAACTTTGATCTTATAGCTGCAATGTCTCCCAAATCGGATGTTAAATAGGACCTATATAACCTTTTAGGGGTTTCTAATATATGTAATATTTACATACTGATACATTTTCCTCTTGGCAAAAAACGTAGAAATCATGTCGTGCTTTCCAGCTCATCAACGCACGTGCTGTTTGATAAACAGGTGCCAACTGTTTACCAGGACCAAACCCTTCAGACACAGATTATGGCTACAGCTCCCTGAAGGCATCAGTTCACATCAGGTCTGTTTTGGGCAGATTAGAAGCAAACACCACGCAAGAAGAGACGTTTACTAAGAAACATTAGGTAGGGAACTATAGCAATCTATAATGGAATGGCGGGGACACAATAGGTAGAATGTATGGTTATGTACGGTCCAGCCATCATTATCAGAAATAAGGATATATATATAAAGCTGAACCATCTGTCTACTAAATGCAGTTACCATGTGCTATTGGGTGCATGAAGGATGTGGAGACGTATGGATAGAAGGGACCAGATTATGATTAACATTTAGAAGTAGGGAACAGCTGAGAATTAGGTTAGTGAGTTGAATGGATGGGCCTGTCTAAAAAGGATTTTCTTTTAAAGCATGCTTAAAAACATGGAGGCAACATATTAGTCTGATCATCTTGGGTAGTGCATTCCAGAACAGTGGCACAGCACGAGATAAGTCTTGGAGACTGCGGTTTGGATTTTGGAGAATGTTAGTCTTAGATCAGTTACAGAACAGAGGGCATGGGAAGTGTGATATACAGAGATGAAGGAGAAGAGATAGGGTGGTGCAGAACTGTGACGAGTTTGTGGGTGAGAGAGATAAGTTTGTATTCTATTCTGTAGCGAATGGGCAACCAGTGTAATGACTGGCACAAGGTGGAGGCATCGGTGAAACGGCTGGACAGAAATACAACCTGGCTGCCGCCTTCAGGATGGTCTGTAAAGAAGAAAGTTTAGTTAGAGGGAGACCGATCAGTAGAGAGCTGCAGTAGTCCAGATGGGAATGAATAAGAGCGACAGTAAGAGTATTTGCAGTTTCACAGGTGAGAAAAGGTCGGATTCAGGAGATGGTTTTAAGATGCAGGTGACATGAGAGAGTGAGCGATCGGATATAGGGAATGAAGGAAAGTTCTGTGTGAAATATGTCCACAAGACAGTGAGCATGCTGTTTGCGAGTTATGGTTGAACCACCCATGGCAATTGCAATATCTAGTATAGGTAGGTTAGTAGAGGGAGGAAACACAAGAAGTTCAGTTTTGGAGGGATTCATTTTCAGAAAGAGGGAGGACATGGTGTTAGAGACAGCAGACAGACAATGTCATCACCTCTGGACCGATTAGCAGACATAGAAGTGCTATTATTTCAGATTCCTTCTGGTTGCTCCTCGCGAGATCGCATTGAAGAGTTTGCGTGACTGAGAACTTGTATGATCAGGATGTTGGCCAATAAAAAGCAAACATCATAAATCATTTGGTAACTGTTAAACTAATATTACACCGATCTACCATAATGTCTCAGAGGTTTTGTGTGACATTATCATCTGAAAGGTGTATAGCTAGGCACAGGGCACCGCTTGTTTACTAATCAGGTGCAACATTTGCATTTAATCAGAATAAATGATTAAGCAATGTATAAGCAAAATGTTGGCATAGATTTAATGGCAATTTTTACCAATGTTGATGCGTAATAATAGTTTCTAGCATTAAAATGATTGTTTCTTTTGTTATTTGTTTGATCCATTAAATGAAAGACATGGACATTACTGATAATTTTCTTTTTTCATTTCTGATCAAACTCTGCTATTGGAATGATTAAAGGGTTTGTCTCTGTTGGAAACTTCAGCTTTCAGCAATATCATCAGCACTTAGACATTGTGGGAGAATAAACTGTTTACTTGGGACATGCATCATCATTATCATAATATACTTGAATCATTTAATGTAGGTGCAACCCTTTTATCCTTTTATAAACCCCTCAATGAACAGTTGTTTCAGCTAGTGAAAGTTTCGAGTGGCCATTTCTCTGCTGATTATGCCAATGATGGCCAAGGAGACTAGAAAAATAAATGAGATTCAGAGTGAAGGTCATAATATTTATGATGTGCCCTTATGCACAAGTAGGGCTTTTTCAAAGTTTTTCTACGTTACCCCATAAAAGCCATATGATTCATTTGCTTATGCCTATATTGCCTATATGGATATCATAAAGGATGTCTCCCATTGTCCTCCCATATGAATAGTAGACATGATCAGTGCATGTAACGCATGTACAGCCATTTATCTGAAGGACAGTCATATAATACTGCGGTGGTGGCTACTCGGTAAATGTATGGCTGGCCATTGCTTCCTCTGGAAGAATCAGCTCTAATGGGAGAACTGATTTTACCAATTCCCAAAATACAGTACAAAGTACATCTACATTATATGTCAAGTGTTACACACCTGCCCTGGTTATCTTGGGATCCTCTTCTTTCCTCTGGGTCTGCTGCCCTTTGTTGTGCTCCATGTTGAGTTTTGCAAGTTGCCTTGCATGGATCAATGACATCATCTCCCAAGAACTTTTTAGGGCCCATTAAGACGCACACTTGTGTCTTGGGATTGAGGCTCTTGTCATATGTTTGGTGTTCTCCATCATCTGTGCTTTTGGTGTTTGTGATTGCATTCATCTATGCTGGGTTCCACAACATCCGTCCTGCTGCTCCTAAGATTCTGGGTGTGCCAAGTCCTCGCTGCCCATGTGCCTTCCAGCTTGCTGCATCAACACCTGGGGTCCATGTACCCACTCGGACCTGAAGATTAGAAAATCTACGTCACCAGGTGAGCCTAAAATTGTGTATATAGAGTAGCTCTTCCTATAACAGCAGCTTGTTCTGATCACTGCTGTTTAACTCCGTTAGGCTACGTTCTCACTAAGAGAATTTGGTGAGTTTTTAATGTTTCAGCTTTCTGCAGCAATACTGCACCAATTATGTAAATTAGGTTAGCTTTGTTTTTTTTACATTGCGTTGTTATTGTATTTATGATGCTTTTTTTGTCTCTTTTTAGTATGACATGTTTTAATTAAAGCTGCTTTGTTTTGATATTTCCTGGTATTTGGTTTTGACAAAACTTTACTGATACAGTCAGGTGTGGATTACATGAGGTTTTTACCTTTGCATTTTCTGCATCTAACGCAATTCTATGGGGAAAATCTGCACATCAAATTCAGCGTACCCGTAAGAGAAGTTGACATGTTGTGGATTTGAAATACACCGCCAGTCAGTTTACACCGCATAAAAAAAGCACAGTGAGCATGAGATTTCTATAAATCCAATGCACTTTGCTGGAACTGTAGGACACTGCAATTTTTTTGTGCAGTGAAAATAGCATCAAAAGCTCATTGTGGGAACTTAACCCTGGATGGATCTCAAAAAATACAAACCCAAAATAAAAATGATTAACACAGTAAAATATGCATTAGATCATTAGTTCCCAAAATCCAGTCCTCACGACCCCCAACAGATCATGTTTTCAGGATTTCCTTAGCATTACACAGTTTATGGAATTAGTATCAAGACATCATAGATTACCACAGGGTCTCTCACCTGTGAAATACTAAGGAAATCCTGAAACATTATTTGTTGTGGGTCATGAGGACTGGAGTTTGGGAAACATACTGTATTAGATGAAAGACCTCCAAACTAACCAATTTTAGCTGATGATTTAACTTATATGGACTACTTGACTTTATGCTATTGGCGGATGTTGAGGTAAAGAAGGATCCTTTGTTCCTGCTGGAAAAAAGGCTACATTAAAAGAGTTGTCTTGTTCCCCTCTCTT
Organism: Oophaga pumilio; assembly: GCA_009801035.1. Taxonomy (NCBI): domain Eukaryota; kingdom Metazoa; phylum Chordata; class Amphibia; order Anura; family Dendrobatidae; genus Oophaga; species Oophaga pumilio. Next base: position 517,736 of record VIAB01000133.1, read on the forward strand.
CAATAAAATAAATGTCACGATTCCTCCGCTTAGTGTATCTTGGAGTGCGTGAGAGCTCAGTCATCCAATCTAGTGCAGGGGCTTGCTGAGCTGTCAGTATTTTGATAGACAGCTTAGCCATCCAGTCTGAGAATTGGAGGTGCTGAGCTTCCTTCAGGTGTTCCCTGTTCTAAGCAATTACCGGCTACTTAGTTGCCTGACTTTGAACGTCGTTCTGACCATTTGTTTGCTTGGCCCCTTTGCTCTGATCCGCTATATTCCTAGTTTTCTGACCTCGGTCCATGACCTGACTATGCCTTTGTCTTTCCATTTAAGTTTTTGATGTGCTCTTTGTATCTGACCCCGAAACGTTTGACTACCCGGCCTCACGGCTTTTCTGTGAGTAGTGATTAGCGTCACAACAAACATTCATGTTTGGCCTAGTTGAATATGAATGTTTATGGGGTAATAACTAGAAATAGATGTTGGCTGAACAAGTATTTAGCTGACAGCTATCTCAGGTGTATGGTCAGTTTAACATTTATCTTACTAGTTTGTTATATTTGTATTATATTATCATTTAGTAAAGGATAATTGAAGCTCACAGAAGAACCATGGGCACAGTAACCCATGGCTCAGCTTTGTAGGACAAGATTGGGTTAAATTAATAAGCTAGTGAAGCGTGGGCTCTGTGGGGTCAAAAGTTTAAGGAAGACAACTGCTAAAAAAGGAACACAGACCATTCTTTGCAGGTAATGACACATCCTTGCAGTGTCCTACAAACCTCCCCATAATAGCCAATGGTAACTTGACTGCAGTTGGATACTATGATTAAATCATCAGACCTTGCATTGGTGAAGTCGCCAGTATGTGTAGACAGTTGCAGGATGATAATGGTGTTGATTAGTGATGAGCAAGTGCGCTTGTTGCTCGGGTGGTATGTTGAAGTGCTCGGAGATTTAGTTTATGTCGTCTCAGCTGCATGATTTGCAACTGCTAGACAGCCTGAATACATGTGGGGATTCCCTAACAAACAGGCATTCCACACATGTATTCAGGCTGTCTAGTAGCCGCAAATCATGCAGCTGCGGCGACAGAAACTAAATCTCTGAGCACTTCGAAATACTCAAAGACCACCCGAGCATGCTCGGGAAAACCCGAACAACGAGCATACTCGCTCATCACTAGTGTAGATGCCATTGACTAGTCCTCATGTTCTCCAGACCTGAATCCAATTGAGAACCTCTGGGACCTCTAGAACATTATGTATCAATGCATCTGATGCCACCATATTATGCTGCAGATTGGCCTGGAGCCAATGATGCCATAATCCAGGTCTAGAGGGAGATTCCTAAGAACATCATCCACTGGATGTCCTGTTGGGGGCTATGAACACCACTAAGTCACATTTTAAGTGGCCATAATAAAACTCACACAAGTTGGATCCGCCAGTGCATTTAACTGTTTAGTCACGTAATGTTCACAAGTTGAGTGTTTGTTCACCGTTTTACGTCAGTATTTTTAAGCCAAAATCAAGAGTGGAACAATCAAAGGAAAAGTATAATAGAAACACGTCACCACTTCTGCATTTTGCACCCACTGCTGGTTTTGGCTTACAAATACTGATGTAAAATACTGACCCAATGCTGTACGTGGCTTTTTGCTTTGATTTTCAGGGTCATTGGAATCCAGTCCTCAGTTAAGGATTTTGATCTCCATTGGCCGTTTGTTTTCTCAACGAATTACACCGTTTATATCACTGAAGATTGTCAACGTGAATCTTTCGTCCATTGAGACCTGATGTGTGATTTAAGTGTCCCCATCATTTTTTTTTTTTTAGCAATTGTACGTAAAAATAATTTTTGGCTTTGTATTAAGACTTTAAGCCACAAAATAATTTATCCCATCAATATTGCAATATCTATAGTTTCCCTGTATATAAAGCGTCTTGCTCTCAGTTGTACGCATCGTTGCTTATTCATCCTCTACAATCAGTATTCTGAGCTGTTTTGCATTTTGAATTATTAGAATTTCTTTTTTTATATTACAGCACCGCACATTAAATCTCGAATGATGTTCACCGTGAAGAAGAACGGATAGTTTAACACTTCATATGCTGGAGTACTGCTGAGTTATAGCGGCTCCTAATAGTAATCAGTCAGAACATTTTAAGGAAAACCCGTTATGAGCAGTGTTATAATTGACATTGACACAGCTCTTGGAATAGCGGTTTCATTTAGCATAAAAGCCCCTTTGGAAGCAGACGTTTACATTGAACCAGTCTATAGCTTAGACACATTTAACATAGTCACTTTTTAAGTGCTATCTTCAGTAAGCATGAGTGATGCGGAGAGAAGTCTGTAGGATGACATCACCCACTGCAGCGACAGCCCAGGTATTTCAACAATATTTTCTATGCTTAGATGAGCAGCCATTATACGCTCTTCATTACTTCACATACCAAGGTGTGCATATCACTATATTACCGCGATCGAAATGAGACATCAAAGACAATTTGCACATTCCCTCTGCCTAATAGATGCAAACTCTGCAGACAACAGACTTTTTATGACTTAAGAGGACTTGGAATAGTTGACATTCTTATCAGGAATTCTATCCAAAGCACAAGTTCCACCCATGCCGATTGCTTCATACCTGCCCTATTGATTGTATTAGTCATGCTTTATATACCAGATAGCAGTTCCAAATGTCTGCAAACATTTGCTTTGTTGGGGTATTGTTCGAGTATAGGCATAAACCTTTCACTTTTGATATATAGGTATTGATTATTGCTTAGATCATAGTATATAAGTTATTATCTGTAGGAATAAATGACTGTTTTGCTTTTTGATTAATTCGAGTAAACATTTTTTTTTAATGTTCTCTGCTTTTGTAAACTGTTCTGATGTGTCAGTTTTAGTAAAGACTTGTCATCCCTGTTTAGTGGACGAGGGTCGGTCACAGGACAAGAGGTACAACAGCAATAAGCAGACACGCACAAGATTAGATAATATAAGATAATATAAATATTTACTAACCAGTTTAAAAAAAAGCAAAGGAAAGGATGGTAGGTAAACAATGTATAAATAACAAATACGATGACAGCAGTTACTCTAAATAATATTTAAGAGTATACATAGGTACAGTTAACAGAATTAACAGTTAAATGCAAGCAAAATACACACAATTAGCCCTTCTATGCATAAATCATAAATCCATAAAACAACAAGGTTGCGCCAGTACTTTAGTAATCGGCCACTTGGAGCAGTTTTTGAAGTGTCTCTTACAGAAAAGGACTTTTTCCTAACTAACTAGACCTCTATAAAGGTATTTATTTATGCGCACATATATTCAGATGTAAGATGGTACCGGTACGTCCAGAGACTGAAGTAGAAGGTTAATTGCTGAGCTGAGTCCTGACTAATCAGAAACGCTGAATTGAAGATGTTAGGGAATGCCGATCTCTCCAACACACGGCTTCGCTAAGTCCTTAGAAATAAGGCCTCATGTTGCCTAGCCCAAGATGCTGTGTACTTGGTTGTCCTCACCGAGTCGGCTCATGTCAAGCCAAGTAACGCCTCCCAGAGTCACCAAAAACAGATCCAGAGTTGCACCACTCTATCCAGACCATTTTTCATTCATGCACAGCTTCAATTTTCACTTTCCCCTTGAACTTCCCTAGCAATTGTTACCAATTGCCGAACCCCCGCGGTGCAACTCCATTCTCTTCGCTGCACTCTACTGGCCAGTTCATGTATTACATCACAAATCTCCAACAATACAGTAAACTGTGATTAACCCTAACATTCCCACAAAAAGTAATAGTTCTGGAGCATCTCTACTTAAAATCTTGCATTGTGTCATTCCTCTGCTATTTCTCCTAGTAATGTATGAATAAATTGAATAATTAACTTTGTGTTGACAACATCAAGAGCAAGAGAAAATTAATCCAATACAGTGACCATATTACAGGCAATACAAAGGATAATATCCATTGACTCATAGGTGATGTCCTTTCTGATTGGAGTTGCTTACTTCTCCCATCTGGCCCAGACTGTCATTACAGTTTCTTCCAGACACAACTGGTGTACACATTCTTCTCACATTTTCAGCACCATATCCAGCACCATATATTACCATTTTAACGCCTTTCCAACATCGGGTGTAATAGTATGCCAATGTCGGACACCGTCCGGCGGTGGGCCCACATCTTTCCCGGCACGTCAGCTGTTTTAACAGCTGACATGTGTCGGAACATCCGTGAGTGGAGTCGTGATCAACCTGCGGCTATTAACCAGTTAAATGCTGCTGTCAAACGCTGTCACATGATTTCGGGTCACTGATGGGTTGGCATGACAACCAGAGGTCTCTTGCAGACCTCTGTAGTTGTCAATGCCGGCTTGCTATGAGCACCACCCGGTGGTTGGCACTCATAGCAAGTGAGTAATTCTGTTACATAAAGGTGAACTGATCATCACCTGTATGTAGCAGAGCCGGGTTATGGCAGCTTCTAGTTTCACATGGAGACTATTGAAGCATGCCAAAAGTAAAAAAAAATGTGTTTACAAAATATAAAAAAATAAAAAAATATATAAAAGTTCAACTCACCCCCCTTTCACCCCATTCTAAATAAAAATCAAACATACACATATTTGATATCGCCGAGTTCAAAATCACCCGATTCATCAATAAAAAAAAGGATTAACCTGATCGCTAAACAGCGTAGTGAGAAAAAAAGTCCTAACGACAGAATTACGGATTTTTGGTTGTCACGACATTGCATTAAAATGCAATAACGGGCGAAAATAGAGACGTTACGGGTATTGGAAAATAGCGCATTATTTAACAAAGTTTGGAATTTTTTTCCACCACTTAGATAAAAAAGAACCTATACATGTTTGGTGTCTACTCATAATGACCTGGAGAATCATAATGGCAGGTCAGTTTTAGCATTTAGTAAACCTAGTAAAAAAGCAAAGCAAAAAATAACTGTGGGATTGCACTTTTTTGCAATTTCACGGCACTTGGAATTTTTTTCCCATTTTCCAGTATACAATATGTTAAAACCAATGGAGTCATTCAAAAGTACAATTCGTTCTGCAAAGAACAAGCCATCACATGGCCATATTGACAGAAAAATAAAAAAGTTATGGCTCTGGGAAGAAGGGGAGCAAAAAACGAAAACGCAAAAATGAAAATACTTCCGTCACGAAGGGGTTAAACAAACTTCCCACCCTGATGCCTCTCCCAATTTTGAGCCTGTTGTTGCCCCCTAGAAAATAATTATATGCTATAGATACAGAATTATGTTCTCCTTTTGCCCCATAGACAGTAAAAATGCAATTTTTATACACCTGTGAATGCTGGCACGTGGCCGGCTTTCATAGATCGTGATTTCTGCTGTACATAGCAGTAATGATGCTGAAGCACTGTTCTTCATAGAGCAAGTGATCAAATGATAGCAGCTTCAAGTCTCTTAAGGGGATTATTAAATACTGCAAAAAATGAAAAAAAAACTTTTAAAAACTATGAAAAAATGAAAAAAACAGTAAAGTTAAAATCAACCCTCTTTTGCCCCATTGAAAACAAAACAAAACACATATTTGGTATCACTGAGTTCAGAAAGGTCAGAGCTATCAAAATATAAAATAAATGATTTCCGATCGGTAAACAGCATAACAAGAAAAAAGTTCAAAATACCATAGTTAAGTTTTTTTGTCTGCCGCAACACTGTAACAAAATGCAATAAAAGGCGATCAAATCATCGTATCTATGCCAAAATGCTAGCAATAAAAACGTCAGCTCAGGGCACAAAAAAATAAGCCATTATCCAAGCTATGGGTCTCGTACAATGGCAACAAAACTTTTTTTCATACGAATTTCGCAATTTTTTTCACCAGTTAAATAAAAAATAAATTATACATATTTGGTATCTGCGTACTTGTACTTACTTACGGAATCATATTGTTAGGTAAGTTTTACCATGTGGTGAACATAGTAAATAGAAAAGCTCAAAAAACAATTGTGGAATTACACTTTTTTTTTGCAATTTCATCGCACTTGGAAGTACACTGTATAGTAAAATCAATGGTGTCATGCAAAAGTACAACTCTTCCCGCAAAAAAACAAGCCCTCATATGGTCAAATTGACAGCAAATTAAAAAAGTTATGGCTCTTGGAAGAATGGGGAGGAAAAAAATAAAAATGCAAAATGGCCCTGGGTTGAAGTGGTTAAAGAATAGGCGCTTTTTTGTTTCTGTCATTGTAAGGAGGAAGACTGGGCTGCAGGTACCTGTACCGAGCCGGGTCCGGAATTGTTGAGGCTGCCTCCCATGTTGCCTTGGGGAAGAAATGAGGGACGGGACCAACCTCATGACCTGGGCAGGAGGGGCCAGATAAAAGCAAAAGCCCGCTCAGCAGCATGGGTTTTGGTGCCATTTAGCAGCAGCAGCACGCAGCCGGGTGAGCAGGGTGCTCCATCCCCCGAGCACCAGCGCCGCGACAGACTGAATTTGTTGGCTCCCACCATCTCCAGCCGGACTGCTGAGGAGAGAGGTGCCGCGCGCCCAGTAACTGTGAGAGCGAGAGGTGC
>VIAB01000134.1:57209-75217 GCA_009801035.1 Oophaga pumilio
CCCCGCAGTGTGTTATGATGTATTCACACTGCGGGGCTGAGAATTTGGCGTCTGCGCAGTGAGGATCTCTGCGCCTGTCCCTCATCTAATTTGCATACCCCTTTCCCAGAGAGCTTTGCCAGTGTCCGTGGACCTTCAAAACACCTCTCTTTGCAGCTCCGCCAAGTCATAAACAAATAAATGAGTTTTTGAAAATTGATTTCCTATTTTTGCACAGTATCATCCTAAATTTTGCACCTTCCGCAGTGTTATTAGGAGGGAGGCTCCACAAGTAAACTGTTATGCCTTTATAGGTATTTCCAGATTAGCTGAAATTTATGGAAATGTCCAGTGTCTACTCTCAATCTCGTCTTTCCGCCTTTGTCTGCTCTCCCACTCCCTTTTTCCGCAGGTTCTGGTATTAGCATAAGTTTCATTATCTAACTGTTTGATTATGCAGCTCTAGCACTTCCTTTTCCATTTTGCATATTTTCCATCCAACATATTCATTTGGAATTATTTGATGGCTATATTATACAAAAAACTTCCATTTAATTTGACACCGGGGATTTTGAGAGAAGTACAAAAGATACCGCACAAGTAAATTTGGAAAAAGCCCAGGGATTGTGAACCAGTTTAACCCACAAGACAGGACCATTAATTCTCCAGGAAGTATGCATGACCCAAGTTTCACACAAAGGATTGAAAAAAAAAGTGTTTGAATCAAAATTGTGTTAGCAAGACTAGGGTAAATCCAAATTTAAAGGGGACCTGCAACTATCAACTCAATGGTACATCAAAAATACTGGGGAATTCAGCTGCAGTACCAGACAAAATCTATGGAAAGATGGGGGTGTAGTTTTTTAAATAAAGCAGCCATGGTTTTCTAAACCTGTACAGACCCTATTGTCCCGGATCTGTGCTTTGCTTTCCTTACCACGAGCTGCTAGATTCTCTTGTGCACCATGTCGGGCTTTGCAGATGGCCCGACGTGATCCCAAGTAAGCACCTGCCCACATGACACAAACCTGTGTCTTGGTTATAAGGCTTCAGTGTTTCTAAGATTCTGAGTTGCTTTAAGCACCTAGACCAGCTCTGCTGCCTGTCTGCAGTCTCCTGGATGCCTTCTACCTGCCTGAGGATCCCAGCTTCCAGATGCCTGCCTGCAGTCTACAGGACATCTTCTGCCTTCCTGCAGTTTCCAGCATCCCAGCTGCTTGCCTTTAGTCTCCTGGACATCTCCTGCCTGCCTACAGTTTCCAACATCCCAGCTGCCTGTCCATGGTCTCCTGGATGTCTCCCGGCTGCCTACAGTTTCCAGCATCTCAGTCGCCTGTCCGTGGTTTCTTGTTCATCTCGTGCCTGTGATTTCCAGCATCTCCGCTGCCTGACCATGGTCTTCTGGACGTCTCCTGCCTGCCAGCGGTTTCCAGCATCTTTGTTGCCTGTCTGTGGTCTTTTCATCAAAGCCACTAAAGGAGTCTCAAGGTCTCCAAAAATTCAATTTATACAGCAAACAAAAAGGCAGCAACACTTACCTGCCCAGATCTTAGAAAAAATGCACTACAGGATGCAGCCAGCCCATAAAGCAAAATGTTAGCAGCACAGGTGCAAAATACCAGATCAAACAGCCACTCTCCACATACCCATTCAAGGAGGGGGAGACTGCCCGTAATACAATTGCACAATAGAAACCCGCAGAGGTTTACGTATTTTGTCCAAAATATCAACTAACACCCCACAATTTTTGTATTTTTTGCACTATATTTTTCGGGTTGCAGCCAAGCCCAAGCACGTTTGGTCTCGCATGAGGGGTGTTCACACTGGTAAGCATGGTGTGCCCTCCTTGAATGGGTATGTGGAGAGTGGCTGTTTGATCTGGTATTTTGCACCTGTGCTGCTAACATTTTGCTTTATGGACTGGCTGCATCCTGTAGTGCATCTGTTCTAAGATCTGGGCAGGTGAGTGTTGCTGCCTTTTTGTTTGCTGTATAAACTGTCTGTGGTCTCCTGGACGTGTCTCACCTGAGTGTAGTTTCCAGTATCCCAGCTATCTGTGTTGTGGGGACATGCATTTGCTGTACCAGTGCCCATGACCCTTGTACTCACCTGGACCCTAGGCTTGGAGGATCCACCTCACATGGTGAGCCTAACACTTTTAATGCTTAGGTTTATCTTTAAACCTAGACCAGTTATTAGGGAATTTCACTTTCAACAACTCATTAAGCATAGAGCAGGAGCAGTTCTTGGCTGTCCTACCGGAACACAAACATTACAGGCAGCAGTGATGGCGATCTGCAGTGGGACAGGAAGTAATGATGTCCTGATCTTTGGTCATGTCATTGCTGAAGCGTGTCATTAGCTGCAGTAGTCAGCTGACTGGAACAGTGCATCATCAAAGTCACCTGATCACTGCAGCCAATCACCAACCTCAGTGGTCAGGTGACTGAAGAAAAGTACACTGCAGCTTTGTGTCCCGGAATAGACCACTGAGTGGCCTGCGAAGATAAAGAAAGAAGGAAAAGAAAGAAAGAATGAAAGAAAGAAAGAGAGTGAGAAAGAAAGAAACAAAGAGAAAAAAAGAAAGAAAGAGAAAAAGAGAAAGAAACAAAGAAAGAAATAGAAAAAAAAGAAAGAAATAAAAGAGGAAATGATGATGTCTTTACCACCAATCATTGGACTCAATCTTCTGGTGACTTGTGGTCGGAATATCGCCACTTCTTTTGTGATGACCTCTAGTTCATCAAACACTTGCAGCCAATCAGTGGCCTCAGCAATCAGCTGACCAGTGCACATCATCACTTCTCGTCCGGACCGAGACCTTCAGAGTGACAGCTCTCTCTGTTACATATTCAAATGTAATAGAAAGCTCCTTTCATTTTTTTCATGCAACTACATAAAAGGGGCTGTCTGGTCTCAGTAGAAAAGTCTGCAGTCAGTCCATGTGCCAAACCGAGGCAGCGTGCAATCTGCACACTGTAACGATTCCACAGTCCATGCAGTGTGAGTGCGCAGTGAGATAACTAACTCCTACGCTTCTCTGTGTTCAGTGTTCTAATGAGAGAAGCTCAGGAGCCTAGTGATCACATGACAGCGAGAATGAAAATGACAAACGTGGTCATGTGACTGCAGATACGGTGTGCACTTTGCACACTGTCTCTATTTGTCAATCTGCAGTCACTTAGGGTAATTGCCAATTTTACTTTTCTGCCCAGAAAATCGCTTTAATATATATTTTTTTCAAATCTGTAGTCAACTCTTTAAAAGTAAAAAAGTGAATAAATCCCAATCTTGCACCAACCGAGTCTCCTTCTGCTGGAGCAGCCGCTCAGAATTATATTTGTCTAAACTGCGGCATTTTTACACCCATATCCTGTCACGGTCGTCTGCAGAATTACAGGCGACTTTCTCAGCATCTGTTAGCGCAGATGTATCCCGTAGACCACCTCCTCCTGTACAGCGCAATAACCAAAAATAGGTCTTCTTCCATCCTCAATTAACTGTAAAATGGATTTTGCATGAAGCCCCATGTATCCTGAAGGTTCTGTGTCCCCCACTGTTTTCTCTTAAATGATGTGCTAAGGGAAAGTAGAACGAGTTTTACGTTGGCTCGCCAGGCGCGATGCTTCAATTAAAGACGGCAAAATTTGACTTCCCGGTTTATACAAAGCAAAGCAATTAGATGAAGTTAACTGGACTTGTTTTCTTTCGTGTCTTTTTTTTTTTTTTCATTTTCTACTTTGGGTTTGTGGTTACTGGATGGATATTGGGTATTTCTGATCACAGTGTTTTGCAAAAGACTCTGCATATAACCAGATGTCCCATTAAAAGGGATGTAGTTATAGAGTCCGTACATGTGACTCGGCTAAATCAAAATGTAAAGGGCGACTGCAACTCTCAAATCAATGGCAGATCAAGAATGCCGGGGAGCTCAGCACAGAACCTGATATAATCAATGGACAGGTGGGGCGCTGTTTTTGGAATAAAGCAGCCATGGTTTTCTAAACCTGTACAGACCCTGTACCGGATACATGCTTTGCTTCCCTCACCCTGATCTGCTAAAATTCTGTTGTGCACCATGCCGGGCTTTGCACATAGTGATCCCATGAGAGCGATTCGCCCGGGCCTGCAAAAATCCTACCAAGACACACACCTGTTTCTTGGTAATAAGGCTTCAGTGTTTCTAAGATTCTGAGTTTCTCTAAGCACCTAGACCAGCTCTGCTGCCTGTCTGCAGTCTACTGGATGTCTTCCACTTGCCTGAGGATTCCAGCTTCCCACATGCCGGCCTGCAGTCTACTTGGATGTCTTCTGCCTTCCTGCAGTTTCCAGCATCCCAGCTGCCTGCCTGTAGTCTCCTGGACATCTCCTGCCTGCCTACAGTTTCCAGCTTCCCTGCTACCTGTCCGTGGTCTCCTGGACATCTAGTGACTTCCTGCAGTTTCCAGCATCCCAGCTGCCTGCCTTTAGTCTCCTGGACATCTCCTGCCTGCCTACAGCTTCCAGCATCCCTGCTGCCTGTCCCTGGTCTCCTGGACATTTTCTGCCTTCCTGCAGTTAACAGCATCCCAGCTGCGTGCCTGCAGTCTCCTGGACAGCTCCTGCCTGCCTACAGTTTCCATCATCCCTGCTGCCTGTCCGTGGTTTCCTGGATGTCTCCTGTCTGCGATTTTCAGTATCCAAGCTGCATGTCCCTGGTCTCCTGGACTTCTACCTGCCTATGGTTTTGAGCATCCCAGTTGTCTGTCCGTGCTCTCTGTATAAGGCTTTCCAAGACACACACCTGTGTCTTAAAATTAAACCTTCAGTGCTTCTAAGACATCTGCACCCTCATCCAGGTACCTGAGGGAGCCCAAAAGATTTAGTGCCATATAGGAATCCTACAGTATTCATCTCTCCTAGAAAGAGGGTACACCTACCGGACTCTCCGAGCAGCTGGCAAATCTGCCACCTCTCAGTTTTGTCTGTAGCAGCACCCTGGAGGGAAATGAACTGCAGGAGCGGGGGCAAATTTGATCTGGGGTCAATATTTAATTAGCCAGTATAGTTTGAATCAAGAATTTAAGAAGTTGAGTATGCAGAGCACTTGGGAACTAGGGTCTCGTCTTGAGTTTGTATTAATTAATTCAGTTTGGGGCTTTGTCTTTAAGGGCTTGGTCGGGGGTCTTCACTCGTTAATTATTAATTAGGATTTCTTTTCTGCGGTCTTTATTTGTTTAAGTGGTCTTGTTTCGGGTCTGATCTTGGTTTATAGATTTAAATTTTTTAGTTTATTTTTTTCTTATTTTATTTCACTGCTCCCATGAGTATTCTGTTTTTGTTTTTTTTAAATCCACCGTATGGTTCCAAAGATAAGGGCTTTGTAATTTATTGCTACATTTTATAGTCGTTTCCTAGGGGGTGTGGTTTATGGGATTCTGCGGGGGCTTGACTTTAAGCTGCTCTGCACTATCACTCATGATTAGAGATGAGCGAATATGTTCGCAAAACAATAGCCAAATCCGAGTTTGCCATTTTTGTACCATATTCGTGCTGAATTTATAATTGACGATCATTTCCGAACATATTTGCTCATCTGTACTCAGATTAACTCCAACGGCGTTAGGCTATGTTTGGCGAATATTGCAAATACGTCTATTGCAATCTGAACCGAATATTGAAATATTCGCTCATCTTTACTCATGATCAACGCCCTCTTGGTAAAGACCAAAAAAATTAGCACTAAATTTAAAAAAAATTATATCTCTGAATCCTTGTGGTGGATTTAAGCCCAAGTGCTTCGCTAGGCATAAGGCCGGGGCCCAAGGGCTTGGCTAGGCATAAGGCCGGGGCCCAAGGGCTTGGCTAGGCATAAGGCCGGGGCCCAAGGGCTTGTGAGAAATAAAGGCAGGATGACTAAGGGGAGATGAAATAAAATAATAATAAAAACTGCCCTCTTTGACCCGGTAATAGGTCCACTTTATGAGCTCTGTATTTTTAGAATGTTTGGTTCAGAGGTGTTGGAGTAACAGCAACAGCTGCGGCTATGCCGGAGGGACTGCACTGAGCAGAAAGCAGAGAGCACGGTGTTAACTGTTGGAGTTTGTTATAGAGGAAGTCCCATCAAATGTTTCAATTTGTAATTCATCCTAATTATGTATGTTATGATGTGCAAGTGCATTAAAATACTCACAGATTGCCGTCTTCTCCCGTTTCCAACGTTGCTCTGTTCCTCTTCTGGCCACGTGACCTGAAAGTAATCTAACTCTCTCACAGATGGGTTTGTTTGTGAACTGGAATTCTCTTTTATCAATGTAAGACTGTGAAGCATCATTCTGAGGCTCCATAGGCTAAGATTGACAGAAGTTCCTACTCTCCAAACTGCGGTCCCTACATGAGCTGACAAAGAAGAGGAGCTGAGCTGCGCTGCAAACTGGTGATGGTGGCGATCAGTAAGTATTTTAATGCACTTGCACATCCTTACATACATAGTTAGGAGGGATTCAAATATAAAAAAAAATTAATGTGTGAATTTCCTCTAAACTATATTGCACAACCTTGTTGTTGACGATGTTGGAAATAATGGTTGCTGTATGCCTCGAGTAAAACGGTTCATTAGTTCGCAATTTCTGACTTTTCAATGATTCTGCTGAAAGCTGAAACCTGCAACAAGGAAGTCCGGTCGGTATTAGTTTAGTAGGTCTGGCCTGGGGTCTGTATTCATTTTTGGATATGATGAAGGTAGGACTATATAAAACCACAGTTTTCTGAACCGGCAAAATGTACCGCTTTATTAAAGCGATATAGGACTGTGATCTCCAAACGTTGTCTCTCCAGCTCTCAAGAAAATAATAGCAAGACCTGAAAGGCTGCTGGGAGTTGTAGTTATGGAGAGTCACATACTACTAAAATGCTGATTCTGGTAGCTCATCTATTTTGCATCTTGTAGCAGAGTGTAATACTTGACTTCCCCTGCGGAGGCACTATAGAAAATGTAACCACCTTACTGGCTTCTTCAGGTTACAGCTGATCACTAATGGTCCCAGTATAAGGAGATTTTGTAATCAAATTTTTGTTAATAGACCCCCCCATACCCTTCTTGCAAATTTGGATTATCCACAGTAGGGAATCCCTTTAAGTACTGTATATTCCTAGATATTTTTCTTAGAAAATATTTCTCAATGACTATAAATGTTCTTTTTTTTTTGCCTCCGGTCCATTGAATTTAGGTAATTATTTGATCATTTATATTAATAAAATTGAAGAAAAAAAAAATCTCCTTCCCGCCAATTATTCTAGAAAAAGAAACCGCTAAGTAAAAGTCAATCGTAATTAAGTAATTTAGCAAATTAATCTCTTGTAATTTCAATTCTACAATAAATGGAAAATTAGGGCCCGATAATAAGTGTGATGATTCCGTTAATTTTATTTTTCTACGTCCATAAAACACATTAGTTTAACATTTGAAAATTATTTTCTGATAATAATTGAATACCAGGGCGGCTACAAAGTTCCAATTTTGACTTTATGTAATTAATTTCTATAATCAGAGGAATACGAATTACACAGACCGACTCTAGCTCTGCGCTTGTTTTAATTTCAATAATTTTTTTAAAGAACCGAGTACGATGGATTTTTTTTTCCAGCAATGTAAAGGTTAAAATACTGCTTTCGTTTTAAAAGAAATAATAATTATTAAATATTTGCATAAAATATAGAAAGTATTTGGAAATTGTAATTCCGTGCAGTTTGTTAATGTCTTTTTGCTAAGTCTCGCCTGGTGAGTTGGATGTGCTAAGCTGCAGGTCAGAGTGAGCAGCACGGACCAGAGGCATTGATACGGCAGACCTGACCTTGACGACGGCATGGGGAACAACAAAGGCCAGTAGAACTAGATATTCAGGATGGCAGAGCCAAATGTATGAACAACAAAGGAACAGCAGAGCTGAATAGGCAATCTGGTATCTTGCTACAAGATGGTGATAGCACACAGAGATATCATAGTTACAGGGGCGGACATATCATTAGTGCAATCTGTGCAGCCGATCAGAGGCCCAAGAGGTAAGGGGGCCCATTTCCACCTCTAAAACAAATGGAATTGTGCATTATGCTGAGCTACTAGACTGCAAAGGGCCCATATACTTTACTGTTCCTGCCCAGGGCCCCTTTTCAGTCTGTGTCCACCAGAGCAGAGTTGTGTAAGTAATCTGTCTCCAAGAGTGTGGAACAGTAGAGTTATGTAGGGAATCTGGCACCTTGCTGAAGGAGTGCAGTATCATACAGGAACATTAGAGATGTGTAGGGAATCTGGCACCTTGCTGCAGGAGTGCAGCATCGTACAGGAACATTAGAGATGAGTAGGGAATCTGGAACCTTGCTGCAGGAGTGCAGTATCATACAGTAGCATTAGAGATGCATAGGGAATCTGGCACCTTGCTGCAGGAGTGCAATATCATACAGGAACAATAGAGATGCATAGGAAATCTGGCACCTTGCTGCAGGAGTGCAGTATCATACTGAGGCATTAGAGATGAGTAGGGAATCTGGCACCTTGCTGCAGGAGTGCAGTATCATACTGAGGCATTAGAGATGAGTAGGGAATTTGGCACCTTGCTGCAGGAGTGCAGTATTATACCGGAAAATTAGAGATGCATAGGGAATCTGGCACCTTGCTGCAGGAGTGCAGTATCATATTGAGGCATTAGAGATGTGTAGGGAATTTGGCACCTTGCTGCAGGAGTGCAGTATTATACGGGAACATTAGAGATGCGTAGGGAATCTGGCACCTTGCTGAAGGAGTGCAGTATCATACTGAGACATTATAAATGTGTAGGGAATTTGGCACCTTGCTGCAGGAGTGCAGTATCATACAGGAACATTAGAGATGCATAGGAAATCTGGCACCTTGCTGCAGGAGTGCAGTATCATTCTGAGGCATTAGAGATGTGTAGGGAATTTGGCACCTTGCTGCTGCAATAGTGCAGTATCATACTGAGGCATTAGAGATGTGTAGGGAATTTGGCTCCTTGCTGCAGGAGTGCAGTATCATACTGAGACATTATAAATGTGTAGGGAATTTGGCACCTTGCTGCAGGAGTGTAGTATCATACAGGAACATTAGAGATGCGTAGGGAATTTGGCAGGCGTGCGGTATCATACAGGGACAAAAGAGTTGTGTAGATAATCTGGCACCTTGATGTAGGAGTGCAGTAATCAGGTATCTTGATTCAGTACAGTTGAGAATGAGAGTGTGGACACCACCAGAATTAGGAGAGATAAGTTAGTTAAATGGTACCTATATTCAGCACAGTTAAGAGGGTGAATAGCACCAGGAATAGCAGAGATAAGTTGGTTACCGGGTACTTTGATAGCTGGGCTGAGAGTGCAAACAGCACCAGGAATAGCAGAAAAGTTTTGGGTATCAGAAACTTTGAGAGTTGAGTTGAATTTGCAAACAATACCAGGAATAGTAGAAACAAGTAGGATATCTGGTACCTTGTTAGCAGAGTTAAAGGTGCAAAATCACAAGGAATAGCAGATTTGAGCTAGGAAGTAGATGATAGTCATGAGGAACTGTGATGTTACATTGCTGGAGCAAAGCCGAGTGGAAAGAGAGGCTTAATTCTTGGAAAGAATCCACTACTACCTGAATACTCAGATGGTGTGCAGCCATTCGAGCAAGCAAAAAAAGCCCTCGTATGATGATATTGGAGACGCATGCTGGATTACCATATTAACTAGCACAGCGGGAGCAGGTTGTAGGTGAAGGAAGCTGAGGTAGGTCAGTAATAATTGCTTCACTACTACATAGACAACAAGGGTTAAGGTACCAAAGAGGAAGCCCAAGTATTAAACCCTTGGCCCGTCCTTGGGGGAACAGTTCTGGTTAGACCTCTCGCCTTTGTTTATGTAAGAGATTATTCAAAGGATTCCGAAAACAGAAGCATCAAATCTGTCCTGGGTGGCAAAACTCATAATAAAGGGTCCTTTCTGATCTTTGTTACTTGTTGATACTAGATTTCTTGCAGTATAATTATTGTATGTATAATATGTCAGGTATATTATATGTCCGGTATAAGGGGCTGAACTATGTAGTAGTAAAGCCTCTAACTTTACTAAGTGAGTTCTCTTGATGCAAAACATCTGTTATATGACACTGCTACACAAAATGCATCTACCCTTACATTTTTGTAAGAATTTTTCACAATATCAACTCAACACAATCTCACAAGATGCATGGAAAAACAGGCTGCAATACATCACACAACCACCAGGTGGCCAAGTATAGACACATATAACGTAACTATCTTACAACAGGATATCACAAAATTATGGGATTTTTTTTTAATCAATGCAGGTAATGTCACACCCCTCATTTCAGTCCCACACTCTTACTTGGGGATTACATTATTAGTTCCCTCATTTCTGTTTCAATGTTCCTCATTTTTTCGTGGGTAATAAGCGGTTACGTTCCGATTTGATCATTTTTTTTTTCCTGATATTTTTTTTTTATTATTCCGCAACCTGTTGTAGCTGAACTGTTGGCATCTTTAAAGGAAAGCAGAAAGTGGCAGGTAATATTTCAATGTCAAGCTCGTTTACAAATCCCATATACCAGACGAAGTAACGGCTTTAAAGCAGAATATCTCAGTGGTGGTCACATAGTCTTATATGGAGATGAGCTGGGAGACATTCACTAACTAAATGCCAACCGGAGAGTGTGTTTGAATGAAGGTCGTTATATTTGCCCGGAAGAGAAATCATGGAAAGCATCAACCTCAATTGACTTGGACAGCAAAAGTATTCATGTGCACATTTTTATGGCAGATGTAGCAGAGCTAAGTTTGCAATTTGAGCTTGAAATTTCAGCATTTCCTATGAGAACTAAGTGTAAGTCTAATGATGTAAAGAAGTATCCTTCCGTACCTTTACTTTTTGGATGCAAATTGCAAAGAGACGCTGAGCTCAGTTATTGGTTGCAGCACTGTCAACTCTGCGCTGGACCCGGGGAGGGTGAGTAAAGAGGATTTGACCTAATCTCTCATATGCATCAAAAGTAAAAAAAAAATATCCAAGATACCATTAATTTGTGCCAAAGCACTTGAGGAAGCTGACTGCGAAACATGAATCAGAGTTGGAACAGTGGTATAGCATTAAGGCTAAGTGCAGACGTTGAGGATTACTTGCGTTTTTTTCGCGTTTTTTCGCGGGAAAAAACGCGTCAAAAACGCATGTATTAAGCATACTATCATTTATAATGAATTCCGCAATTTTTGTGTACATGGTGCGTTTTTTTCCGCAAAAAAAACGCATTGCGGAAATTCTAGCAACATGTCCATTAATTTTGCGGACTTCTAGCGTTTTTCCCGCTTTAGAATGGACCTAGAATTCTCAGAGAAAAAACGCATGAAAAACGCATCAAAACCGCGCAAAAAACGCACCAAAAACGCGAAAAAACCGCAAAAAAAAACGCGCGTTTTTGCCGCGGAAAAAAGTCCGGTTTTCTTCAGGAATATTCTGCAAACATTCTGCTAACGTGTGCACTTAGCCTAAAGGTATTTTGTGACATCAAGTCTCAGCTTGGTGGGTGATTTATTTCTGTAATATGTTATGAATTACTCATGATGCCCTTGCACTATATTTCTTTGTTTAAATATATTAATTTAATGCATTACTGCCACTTGTTAATTGCAATGGTGAATTGTTTTTTTTTTGCAAAAATGTAATAAAATGGTCCCTGTCACATAATTCAAATGGCAACCTGCCATAATCATAGGAGAGGGTAGACTGCAGTCTGAAGAAACACAGCTCCTGGGACCTATGTCTCAACTGCCAGAGGATCGGAATCATAAGCACACATACTGGATCTTCCGAAGAAGGGCTGTAACAGGTGAAGAATTAAATCTTCTGCTTAGCTGATTGAGTACAATGAATTTTATCTCTAGCCTCTGTCCTCTGGGCGCAGTCTGGTGTGGAGAAGATTTATATAATCTCCTTTCAGCTTCCATATGTGTGCTGATGATACAGTTCCTCTGTCAGTTAAGACGCAGGTCTACAGAGCTGTGTTTCTTCAGACTGCAGTCCATCCTGACCCTTGATTTGGGCTGCCTTTTGGATTACATAGCGGGGGTAGTTTTACAACTTTCTTGGAGAATCCCCTTTGAATTCCTTTTTTGTGTCAAATAGCCTGTCATCTCATTAAAGTAGTACTCTCATCAAAGTTTTTATCCTCTTAATATATTGCAGTCATCATATTATATAGCACTGTGTAATTACAATTACTTATTTTGCCCTTTTACCCAGTTAATTATTCTGCTTCCCATTAGATCTATGACATCACATGATTAAAAACTGACTAGTTGAATCCTTCTAAGCTCTATACAAAAAACGGAGATCAATTTTCACTGTATGAGTCATTAGTCACTGCAAAAGTCCCTGGCAGGGAGAGGAGCAGAGCAGCCGTGTCAGGAGTTGAAGAACGGGATGATAAATGCAGGGACAAGAGATGTCCTGTTTCTACATAGCGCAGAGAAAAGAGAAGAATTAACTGGGTAGAAAAGCAAAATGAGCAATTGTAAGTACACATTGCTACATTATATGATGACTGCAATATATTAAGATGAAAACGTTGAGGGGAGGAGGAGGAGGAGTGCTTCTTTAAGGAGGTTCCTTCTTTAGACATTTAAGACATACAAAAGCTCAGGGTCACACCTCTTGGAAGCCAGGTTTTTGGAAGAAGAGTAATCTCTTGGGCTTTTCTTTTCAAGTACATGGCTTTCTCTGTTGAAATCTCTTGGAATTATTGTTAGAATATATTTAGTTTGACCATCCGCCATCTTGTTGTGGTTTCTGGCTGCTGGTCTTTTTCCCCTGGTGCTGGGCTTGTCGTTGGTCAGGTGATTGTATCACCCTTTATTACCCTGCACCTGCCTCCCAGTCCTTGCTGGACCTCAGTGTTAATCTGCTTGAGTTCTGGCTTGGAGCTTTGATAGCTTGGTGTTATACTTTGTGCAGTTCTGGGATCTTTAGTTCTGCTTGCTTAGTCTTTTTTGTTTTTTTCCTTTTGTTTCTGCAGCTTCCTCTATTTCCCTGCTAGGAGGTCACCTGTTTTTGTTCCCAGTCCCTAGATCTTTCAGGGATTCCCTTCCCCCCATCTTTAGGTCTTCGCTTGAGTCTAGACTAGGATCGTCGGTGGGTCTATTCGTAGGGAATAGGTCGCCCGCTCCATCGTAGTGATTGAGCTTAGTCCTAGTGCAGGGTCAGCTTCTCCCCCTCGCTCTCCTGAGTTGCAGACCCATAACAGTTATGGATACATTTGGGCTCCATACATGAGACCTCAAGTCAAGTCTCACCTTAAGTCAGAGTCAAATCATTATGAATGCCGCTATGGCAAGCACCCCCAAAACAATAGATGATTTTCCCCAAAGAAATCTTTAGTTACACCAACGAAGGCTTGAGTCCTCTGACGTAAGAGACACTTATACAGAGCAACCGTCCATTCTGGCTACAAGAAGGTGGTGCAAAGTAATGGAGCCTTTGGATATGTTGCATAGTCTAGCCTCTATGCTCCAGAACTAGGACCCCGTACTGTGACCTACTGGAAAGTCCATTTAATGATCATTTCTGTCAAATGCTTCTTTCTCTATGTCTCATCCTACATTTTTTTTCCACCAGGAAAGTGCTGATTGCCAAACACAACAGCCGATATGCAAAAAAAAAGATGCTTTCCAAAACTTCCATTATCCTCCGGATGTTTTGTGCCGTCAATCGAAACTTCCAGAGATAATCGGACTGTCCTTAAAATGGATGATTCTTTCATTTCAGAAACTCTGGCAAAGAAAAAAGAATCCACCAGCAGCTTCATTTGTCTCCTTTCAACTAAATGTGTCTCAATTAGAATAATTTCCGCTTTCACGACTCTTCCGTCAAGAGAAATAAACAATCAACTTTTTTTAAAGCAATTTTTTCGCCTTTTTCCCGAATTTCCTGTGACTTATTCATTCCAGATGACTACAATGAGGGGATGAGTGATACGTAGCACATGGAGCCGGTGTAATCTTCAGATTTATGGCGCAGCTTTCATGAACACCTGTGATACAAAGAACAGAGAATCTTCCAGTCTTTATATCCTAATATTGTCCAGTGCTCGGGATTTCAAGGTAGATCTGTCGACGTTGGCAGGCGTCCAACATCTTATTGAGATTTTGTAGGCTTTTTTCAGCTATAGCTGTCACGTCAACCACCGTTCCCTACGGTTGTGCGGATGCTAATTTGAGAATAGTAAGAAAAGTTGACTGATTTTTTATTTTTTTACTTTTTCCAAGCCTTTTAGACCTTCTCGGAACAGCTCAATCACTTCGAACAGCATGAAAGTATTTCACTAAGAAGACACTCGATAAGCTCGCTAATTAACTGTGCTGATAATTCTCACCAGCCCTGATGGTAAAATCTTTAGCGCACTTGAAAATAAAAGAAGTAGAGAGGAGAAAAAAAAAATGTTATTGCCGTACCAGGAAAACATTTCTCTAGTCTAATGCTATTAACTTGTGCAAAAAAAAAATATATATAAAAAAATCCATCACGCTTACTGCAAATTCTATTAAATTTTTCGAGATTTTGTGCAGCATTCCAATGTTTAGAAGTTATGTAATCTACACTTGAAGAAATACAATAATGTCTGCTTGCTTTTATTGTTATTGCTGCTGCTCAAATTTTATGCATAATTTGTCTGTAGAATATCTGACGAGAAAAAGAAAGTTATTTTCATTAAAAGGAAAGGCAATTGAAAGTCAGTTTTAAAGTGTGAGAATTACTCCAACAAGACTCTTTATCACAGTCAGCGCTTGATTTCCATCTCAAAAGCGATACATGTATGCAAGAGGGTCGTTGTTTTTTAGCCCACAGTACTCCACATGTGGATGGATCGAAGACTTAAGCATACTCAGTTGTGGTAAAAAACAACCATATATTTACTACAAAAGTGGCACAGAGCCTAAAGGATACAGCCTATGGCACTTAGCTTGACAATTCATTCGCACAGATGTTTGGTGCTTACAGTATATAGCCCAGACCCTTGATGGTTACAGTATCTGACACAGACACTTGGTGCTTACAGTATGTGACACAAACACTTGGTGGTTACAGTATATGGCAGAGACACTTGGTGCTTACAGTATGTGACACAGACACTTGGTGGTTACAGTATATGGCAGAGACACTTGGTGCTTACAGTATGTGACACAGACACTTGGTGCTTACAGTATATGGCAGAGACACTTGGTGCTTACAGTATTTGGCACAGATGCTTGGTGGTTACAGTATATAGCCCAGACACTTGATGGTTACAGTATGTGACACAAACACTTGGTGGTTACAGTATGTGACATGGATACTTGGTGGTTACAGTATATGGCAGAGACACTTGGTGCTTACAGTATTTGGCACAGATGCTTGGTGGTTACAGTGTGTGACACCGACACTTGGTGGTTACAGTATGTGACACAAACACTTGGTGGTTACAGTATATGGCAGAGACACTTGGTGCTTACAGTATTTGGCACAGATGCTTGGTGGTTACAGTATATAGCCCAGACACTTGATGGTTACAGTATGTGACACGGACACTTGATGGTTACAGTATGTGACACAAACACTTGGTGGTTACAGTATGTGACACGGACACTTGGTGGTTACAGTATGTGACACAGACACTTGGTGGTTACAGTATATGGCAGAGACACTTGGTGCTTACAGTATTTGGCACAGATGCTTGGTGGTTACAGTATATGGCACAGACCCTTGGTACTTAAAGTATTTGGCATAGACACTTGGTGATTACAGTATGTGACACAGACACTTGATAGTTCCATTATATGGCGCAAACACTTGGTGATTACAGTAAACGACAGACTCTTAGTGCTTACAGTATATGGCACAGACTCTTGGTGGTTACACTATATGGTGCAGAAACTTGGTGGTTACAGTAAATTAACACAGACTCTTGATTGTTACAGTATATGGGACAAATGCTTGGTGGTTATAGTTTAAGGCATGGATGATTGACAGCTACAGTTTATGACAGAGATGATCGGTGGCTGCAATTTATGGTACAGACGATTGATAGTTACAGTAAAGGGCACAGTTGCTTGGTGGTTACAGTTCATGGCACAGACGCTTGGTGGTTATAGGTGTGGCACAGATGTTTGGTAGTTAAAGTATATGGAGCAGATGCTTGGTGGTTACAGAATATGCTATAAATGCTTGATGATTACAACATAAAGCTCAGATGATTGATGGTTACTGTTTGACACATGCTTGGTAGTTGCAGCATATGGTACATATGCTACTCAGTTACAGTTTATGGCACAGACACTTGGTGGTTACAGGATGTTGCACAGATGTTTGGTAGTTAAAGTATATGGAACAGATGATTGATGGTTACTGTTTGACACACATGCTTGGTAGTTGCAGCTTATGGTACATATGCTACTCAGTTACAGTTTATGGCACAGACACTTGAGAATTACAGTTTATGGTACAAATGCTTGGTGGCTAAAGGTAATGGTGCAAATGCTTACTTTATGGGACAAAAGGTTTAGTTACAGTTTATGGCATAGATGCTTGGTGGTTACAGTTTATGGCATAAATGCTTAGCAATTGCATTTTATGTTTATAGGACAAATACTTTCCTGCTACAGAATATGGCACCAATGCTTGGTGGTTGCAGTTTATGGCACAGATACTTAGTGGTTACAGTTTATAGCAAGATTCTTGATAGTTACAAATTACAGCACAGATGCTTGGTGGTTACAGTTAATGCTTATGGTACAAATGCTTGGTGGTTACAGTTCATGGTTGGTGGATGCAGTTTTTGGCACATATGCTTGGTGCTTACAGTTTCTTACACAAATTTTTGGTGGTTACAGTTTAAGGCATAGATGCTTGGTGGTTACAGTTTATTAAACAGATGTTTAGTGGTTTTAGTGTATGGCACAGGTAGTTTGTGGTTACATTTTATTACACAGATGCTTGATGGTTACAGTGTATGCCACAGATACTTGGTGGTTACAGTATATAGCGCAGACTCTTGGTGGTTACAGTATATCGGACAAATGCTTGGTTGTTACAGTCTAAGGCACAGATGATTGACAGCTACAGTTTATGACACAGATACTCGATGGCAACAATTTATAGAACAGACGATTGACAGCGACAGTAAACGGCACAGAGGCTTAGTGATTACAGTTTATGGCAAAAATGCATTGTGGCTACACTTTATGACACAGAAACTTAGAGGTTACAGTTTATGGCACAGATGCTTGGTAGTTACATTCTATGGCATGGATGCTCAGTGAATACCGTATACTGCACAGATACTTGGTGGTTTGTTACAGTTTATGGCACAGATGCTTGGTGGTTACAGTTTATGGCACAGACGCTTGGTGGTTACAGTTTATGGCACAGACGCTTGGTGGTTATAGTATATGGAACAGATGCTTGATGGTTACAGTATATGATACAAATGCTTGGTGGTTACAACCTATGGCTCAGATGATTGAAGGTTACAAGTTATGACACAGATGCTTGGTAGTTGCAGCTTATGGTACATATGCTAGTCAGTTACAGTTTATGACACATACACTTGACAATTACAGTTTATGGTACAAATTCTTGGTCGTTAAAGGTCATGGTGCAAATGCTTACTTTATGGGAAAAAAGGTATAGTTACAGTTTATGGCACAGATACTTGGCGGTTAAAGCTTATGGCATAAATGCTTAGCGTTTGCAGTTTATGTTTATGGAAAATATGCTTACCTGTTACAGAATATGGCATCAATGCTTGATGGTTGAAGTTTCATGGCACAGATACTTAGTGGATACAGTTTATAGCAAGATTCTTGGTATTTACTGATTACAGCACAGATGTTTGGTTGTTAAAGTTTATGTTTATAGTACAGATGCTTGGTGGTTATAGTTCAATGCACAATTTGGTGGTTGCAGTTTACGCACAGATGCTTTGTGATTACAGTTTATTACACAGATGCTTGGTG
>VIAB01000134.1:108174-119387 GCA_009801035.1 Oophaga pumilio
GATAAATAGATAACTAGATAGATAATAGATAGATGATAGACAGATATATAATAAATAATAAACAGATAGATAATAGATAATAGATACTATATAGATAATAGATAATAAGATGACAGATAATAGATAGATGATAGATAGATGATCGATATTAGATAGATAATAGATAGATAAATAGACAATATATAGATAATAGATAGAGAGATAGATAGATAATGGATAGATAATAGATGGATAATAGATAAATTTACAGCAGTAATCTTCTCTTAGGCTATGTTCACACGCTGCATTTTTGCAGCTTTTTTATGCAAATTTTCAGCTGTGTTTCCCAGTATCAGCAAAGTCTATGAGATTTCAGACATCCCATGCACACACCTTGTTTTTCTTTTCCTGACTGTTTTAGTCAAAGAGCTGCTTTTTCGTAAAATGCAGCATGTCGCTTTCTTTCAGCATTTTCGCAATGTTTTTTACCCATGGAAAGCAATGAGAAGTGCAAGAAAGGCTGCAAAAAAAACCTGATGAAGTTGAATTAGATTATGTTTTTATGCAGTAAACTTTATCAGCACGCACAAGAGACAAATGTACCCCGACAAAAACGCAGCAATAAAACTAAGCAAAATCTACTTTTTGCAAGCAGCTTAAACTTTGCATGAAAAAAAAAAGCAGCAAAAACCGCAATGTGTGAACATAGCGTTAACCATTCTGGGTTCAGCAAAGCAATATGACAAGAAAGAAATGGATGGGAATTGTCAGTACTTCCTGACACATACGGAACTTTTACTTTTCATACTATACAGTTCAGTTTTTGGTGACATCACCTATGATGATGTCACCAAACAATCCCCATGAACTATTAGTCTACTCTTCATTTTCATGACCTTGTGTGAAAAATAAATCAATGTGATCTCCAGCCGCATTGTAAATCGCAGGAAGCCTCCAGACCACCGACTTAAATGTCTGTCCTCCCGGAACCAGAACTGTGTGAGACCTGACACGTTCCCGAGAAAAGATCCATTTCTTCATCCGTTAAGTAAAACATGGATCCTTATAGCCATTATAGGTTGGCCGGGAGATATTAATGCAGCAACAGTATAACATTTCCAAGTGTACAGTACCCTCATTAACGTCTTCTTCCACCCATAACACTTTTATAAAAGCCATAAATATCCCCCAGGGATTGGAGAGACAGGTTAAAAGTCTTTAATGGCTCTCGTAAAAATTCATAATGAGTCACGTGAGAGCGGAGAAGTCCTAATATCATTAGATGAGATGTTTTGAAAGGCAATCTCTCATAGTCTCCAGGTTCTAGTTCCTATTTCAGCTCGGAAATTTCATTGGATGTCTAAAAGAAAAAAGTAAAAGTTCTATATCTGTAGGTGACCTTGTATGTTAGACTTAGAACTTGGATTAAATAAAAAAAAATCTTACCAAAATCTTACCGGAGTTGCAAAATTTCTTTCTGGTCAATGAGATGGTTCTTGAACTGTCAAGAAGTAGAACTTCTAAGAGTCCTAAAGTAAAGTAAAGTAAAGCAGAAGAAGAAGGGGTGAATTGCAGAGTTTCAGTTTACAATCTATTTTTGGGCAGAAAAAAACACATGAACAGAATAAAAAAAAGTATCAGGGTTTTTTCAAAAAGTTGACAAAATTGTTTGAAAATATCAAATTAAACATTTTGTACTTGTTCGATCTCTGTCTGCTCTATCGTTGTTCCCCGACAGTTGACCACTGCAGTTTAAGAAGGTCTCAGTACTGAGGCTGAAGATTAGCTGCAGCTGTCAAGCGACTGATAGATGATATGTCATAGATACAGGACCAATGGAGATCACGTGGAGTGTTGTTTGAGAGGTGATAAACAAGTATTGGTTCCTTTAGAATAATTTTTGCTTTTGAGCAACTTTTTGAAAAGATTTCCAACTCCTTAAAGTTTCTTTTACTTTTCTCTACCCCCAAGCATTAATTGGTCTTAAAGAGTCAAATTTAGGAGTTCTGGTATCTATGGTACTAACTTTGGCAGAAAGACATGGTCACAAATGGTGATCAACAATGGTCATCAAGGGTTTAAAGGGATTAAGTTCCGCATCTGTCCATGGCTTGCCAGAAGTAATCCAACTGCTTTTCGCCTGTCCCAAATCTATGTTTTGCTTTCCTCACCCAATTCCACTCGACTCTGTTGTGTTCTACATCAAGCTTTGCAGTTGGACCATCATGATCCCACGTGATAATCTGCCCCAGCCTATATAAGGCTCACACACACATGTCGTGGTATTAAGACATCTCCTGCCTGCGGTTTCCAGTATCCAAGCTGTCTGTCTGAAGTCCTCAAAACATTTCCAGTCTGCCTGCCTGGGTTTTCGAGTATTCCAGTTGTCTGTCCATAGTCTCCAGGACGTCTCCTGCCTGCGATTTCCAGTATCCAAGCTGTCTGTCGGCAGTCTCCTGGACATCTTCAGCCTTCCTGCCTGGGTTTTCCAGTATCCCAGATGTCTGTCCACAGTCTCCAGGACATCTCCTGCCTGCCTACAATTTTCAGTATATCAGCTAACGTTCTCCTGTCTACCTGTGGTCTCCAGTCCCTCAGCCATCCATGCCCTGTGTGCCTCACCCATTTGCTGTATCAATGCCCATGACCTGTGTGCCCATCCGCACCTTGGCCTTGGGGGATCCACCTCATCTGGAGAGCCTAACAAATGAGAACTGTTCTTATGATGACAATTTAAGGAATAAAACTTTTCATGATGTGCTGATGTTATTTATTACTGGATCCATTTTGTAGATTGATGCCGTGTTATGGATGTCACGGGTAATAATAATTTTTGCACGCTCTGTATCTTAGACATCATGTGGCATGGAAACACTTGGAGCAGATCACACCATTCACAAGAACATGGATCTGTAATTATAAGTTAACTTCCCAAGTCATTACCGCAATCACTTCACAGTAAGAGTGTTGCGATTAACTTGGAAATGAGACAGAACTAAGATGAAATAAAGGTGCCTGGCAACAAAGGCACAGCTATTTACTGAAGACGATTTATGCAGATCATGTCACCAGGATGGTGTGAATGATGCATATTGCAAATATCACTGGAAATAATGAGGGTCACTAAAGGACCCTATAGCTCAAATGGCCAAGCCAAGCTGAGCTTCTGTGTTAAAACCAAGTGCTGAATTTACAGCACGTTCACTCTTCCCGAAAGGGACAGAAGCTCTTAGATTACTAGGAAAATAGAGATAGTATGTGTAATAAATGAGCAAAAATAGGGGAGGGGAGAAAAGGAGAGTCATCTCACCAATTGTTGGTACACCCGGTTTCAAGAACCCGGTATCTTCGCACGGAAACACCCAAGTTTGGACTCCAATGAAGCATCAAAAAAGGGTGGATTTTCTACTCCTTCTTGATATATTGTGGGGAGCAGGTTTAGCATGCCCACTAACCCACATTTATAGCTACCCCTGCAGGACCATCTGGAAAACAGCCCACGTTGGAAAAAAACACCCAAATACCTACTTTTGTGTACATGGGTTTTTCCTATGCCTCATCCCTCCACATCCATCTCTCACCTCTTACTGTCCTCCGTAAATTAAGAGGCCATTATAACTGATATCCTGTTGGTTTCAGGCAGGTTCAGCAGAGCTGGGGAGATTTGCTTACTCTTCCAGAAGACCTGGAGGACTTTCCTTATTACAGATAAGACTATACTGCATTTCTTAGTACTCTATCACATGCAGCATTATGGTGGTATTCTCTTCTCGAAGCATTGGTCTTGAAGGCACCACTTGACTAGAGAATCTATGTGCCCCTTAATGGGGGCAATTTATTTTCACTACTACATATAACTGTTTCCAGTATATCTGAATGTCATGGCTATCCTCAGGATCTTATGATTTCCTTGTTTAGAGGCAGATATTACAGTTCTTTTTATTGACTGCCAGTAATTTTACTCACAGCTGGCATCTATCTACCTTGACTTAGTGCCATACAGCCTCAATTTAGCATGAAAATTCCTCCCCGATGGCCATGATATGCATTGAGGATGTCAGAAGCTCCATCTCTTAATGTATGTTACTAAAGTTCAGATGGAAATTTC
Organism: Oophaga pumilio; assembly: GCA_009801035.1. Lineage (NCBI taxonomy): Eukaryota > Metazoa > Chordata > Amphibia > Anura > Dendrobatidae > Oophaga > Oophaga pumilio. Next base: position 112,262 of record VIAB01000134.1, read on the forward strand.
AAAGCATCCAAAATCCCAAAAGGAGAAGGCATCGCTAAAAGTGTAGGGCTATGCGCAGAACCTTCATTTGGTAAATTAATAGACCAATATTCTGCTACCATCACCCTTGGTGGTAGATACTAAGGTCTTTATTGCAATTTGCATAATCCAAACATTAACAGGATTTTTGAAAATCCTCAAAAGTCATAAATATATTTGGGATAGAGGTAAAGAACTTCCAGTCGTGTCATACATGGTCACCTGATGTGTTTTCCAGTGGAAAACACTGAATGCTTCTTCTACCAATTGGTCTTTATTCCAACAACTGAGGAACCATCAAATAATTTCTAAAAGCTAACAGATTGACCTAAAGAAGTTCTTCATTTGTTACTATTCCCATTTCTTAAGATTCTCTTGACAATGAAGTGATTAGAAAGTATATTATTACTGGGGCCATTAGTGGATAAAGCAGGTGGTAAGTGTTCAATTTCCCTGCAGCTCCTCTACAGGAGAAATGAAGAATTACAAGGTGCAGGACAGGACAGGTCCTCCAGAGTGGCAGACGTTTTTTTGAAGCTTCTCTTCACTTTGGCCGTGAGATCAAAATCTTGGACCCATCCATCCCTAAATGTTCCCATAAATATCAGAACAACTACAGATGAAACAATAAGTATAAACTAATGAAATTCTTACAAAGTGGTCTTCAAAAAGTTCCACAACCAAAAAAGTGAAAAAACGTGCAGCAGACTTGTTATAAATCAGCTTGTGGCCACATAAGGTGGAAAAACATTTTCGAAAACAAGTAGTAGCCCTCTCGAAAAACCAATAGCCTTTTGCAGACATTTGATTCGGAAACTATTGAAACTTTTGTCATTTACATGGCCAGCTACTTTAATATAGGTGTAACATGGGTGGGATATGGGCAGGGTGGGGTATGGTCATGTCCACCACTGAATTTTAGCATAAGTTACAGTGGCATAACTTACTCCAGAAATCTTGGCCAGTTCCCAACTAGAGAACATATTTGACGATGTTGCACATTGGGTAACAAACGGACCTAATTCACTGTACTCCAGTGAGTTCTCAATTTAGAATGGTGTGCCCCACGTCCCCATAAATTTTAGGTAATTCCATACTATCATCCCACCAAATTATGGACAGAAATCTTTCATAAAATACTTTGAAAAGTCGCCAAATTTTTGTACAAAAAATGTACAACTGTTCGCTTCTTCATTCCTGCTTCATCCAGTTCCGCCAAAATGGGTTGAACTGGTTTGGGACGGGGCGAGATGTGATGCCACGGCTAATCTAATTCATGACAAGTCATTGCATGCCTTACCACACAATTCTTACTCCAGTCCCTGACTAGAATAATTTTTTTCAAGTGGGGCACAAAACATTCAAGTGCCTAAACAACACTGGTCCTGGTGAACTGGGGACTTGCTCTTCACGGGAATTTTGTTAAATTAGATTTTTGTGGAATTCTTAATGTGAAGGAAACTATGGCTGATCATGTTTTCCTAAAATATATTTTTACTAAGATTTATTCCCCCCAAAAAAGTAAATAGTGATGAATTTGTGAACTCTTCATTCTACTCCAAAATAATTAAATATCCCAACTTCAATCCCCTGTATAATATGGGAAATCTAAAAAAAAGATTATCATTGAGGTGATTTGAGAATTGGGAATTTTAGGCAGAAGGACATTACAAAAAACTGACAGATAGCTGTGCAGTCATGAACTATGTACTTGGTCGATGTTGAGATGGCTGACCTGTCAGTCCAAAAGTTTTACAACTCTGATATAACTTCTCTCTGCCAATTTTTAGGAACAGTGTGACACAATGTCATGTCAGTATAATCTGGACAAGAGGTTTATCTAGAAATGTAGAGGACAAAGCAAAACTGTCACACAAGTGATATTTCTACAGTTACTTTTGCCTTCATTTTGCATAGTATATATTATGTGGCATACGCTTCCAATGTCAATAATAAGGATTTTTCTTTTTAGTAAACTTTTAAATTCAAAATTGTTCCAGAATGGATTGAAAGAGAGTAACTCTTCTTAATGATTTTTTTTTCCCAAATAACAAGGCACCAGAATCTTGGTTGTTACTCCGACTTAAATAAGTTGTCCACTACTTGGACAACTCCTTGTCATTTCCCAAGCTTGGCCCCGATAAAATAAAAAAGTTTATACTTGCCTCCTGTGCCGGTGCCGTTCCCGTGGTGTCAGCATTCGCTCTCCCCGGGGCTTCCGTGCTACTGTTGTGTCATGTGAGCCTGGCGCCCAATCAGCACTGTTGTCACTGTCCCTGTTTCCTGTCGAATTGAACCTGAAGACGAAGTCAGAGATCAGCTGCAGCCCAGACTTCCTCTTCATGCTCAATTTGTACGAAGGTGGGGACAGTGACACCAGCTCTGATTGGGCGCCAGGGTCACGGGTCACAACAACCACACGAGAGCCCCAGAGAGAGCAAGTGCTGACACGGGAGATGAGGATAGGCTTTTTTATTTTTATTGGGGCCAAACATTTAGATCGGAAAGGGGTTGTCCTAGTAGTGGACAACACCTTTGATGAGGTGCAAAAGCCTGATGGTTAAAAAGTCTCAAGACAAGACTTGAAACTTAATGGTTACAGTCTGTACGTGGGGAACAAAACTTGATATTTAAAGTCTAAAGCTGAGCATCTTTCCAACCCATCAGAACCCAGAAAATATGAATTTACACATAGGAATTTGGCCAAATTTTGGATTTGCTTGAATCTACTAAGTTTGGGAAATTTAAAAAAAAGTTTGATTTGTTTAGAATTGATTCACACATCTCTATTAAAGTCTGTAGATGAGAGGAGGCTCAAATCTTGATGGTTACAGTCTCTACACAAGGTACAAAGCTTGATGGTTTCTATCTCTACATGAGGTATAAAACTTGTTGGTTACAGTCTCTAGATGAGGTACAAATCTTGATGGTTACAGTCTCTACAAGAGTTCCAAAGCTTGATGGCTACATGAGGTTCAAAACTTCATGGCTTCATTCTCTAGATTAGGTACAAGCTTTGATGGTTACAGTCTCTACATGAGGTACAAAGCTTGATGGTTATAGTCTCAAGATGAGCTACAAAGTTTAATGGTTACAGTCTAGAGTTGACTGTCTTTTCTGCCCTCGGAACCCACCAAAATTAGTGTCCAGTTGTAATTTTGCTGAATTTACACAAAATTTGTATTAGCTTGAATTCACAAATTTTGAGAAATTCTAAACTGATTCAGTTTCAGTTCAGTTTCTTTATTATCAATTTACTCATCTCTGTTACAGTTTCTAGATGAGATTTAAAGTATACTGGTTACAATCTCTAGATGAAGTAGAAAGTTTAGTACTTGCTCCCACACCTATTGGTCAAAGTTTCTTGGACAGTAGAACATTGGCCCCAAATTTTATCCAGTTCCTTGTTCAGATCCGGTGATCAGGCTATGCCTACATTGACTGATAAATCTAACACCATTTTTCCATGTTATTATTAGTCTCCACCACAGCATATCCTTTTTACACATTGTTCCACAAGGTTCCACCATTCTCTTGTTTCACAAAGCCCTGGTGTGAGGTCGGGACCGCCACCATCTTAGATAGGGCCTATACCAGCCTCCATTTTGTCAGTTCACAGAGCCACAGACTGCTAACTACACAGGGCCTGTTAGCATATCCAGTACGACCGGTTTTGATGTCCTCTATGAATCAAAAGGGCTTTAGTATGCTAATTGGTTTAGGCCAGTGTCTGAATGGGATGGTCATTGGTATGTTGAATGGCTCGGATTCAGGCCAGTGTTTCCTGCTCCATATGAATTGCAGGCCAGTTAATATGCGTGCTTCAAAGCAAAGGGGAAGGGCCTAGCAGGTTTAAGAGCTGTAGCCATGAACAGGCTGCTCTGAATCCATTTTACACACAGAAGCCATGAAGATGGTCTAGGAAGGGCCAAAAGAAAACGGATTTGTCTTGCCAAGGGAGCAGCCGCACATGCTTTGGGGACTGTCCAGCAACTGAAGACTGTTACCTGGGGACGGCAGAGCTCCCTGCCTCCCCATGACCATACAACCCGGTAATATTGATCTCTAGCTAATACCTCTAAGCCTTGTATCATTATCATTGTATTTTACTCTGACTGCAAATCCATTGTAATTACGTTGTATAGCTTTACTGTATATTTCTGTAATTATCTAGTGCGCCCTTAAGGCAATTAAACCATAAAATTAATCTTGGGCTGATGCTTTTACTCTGATTACGAATCTTAGAATACCCAGTGGGTAACAGGACACCCTCCCCGGCGGCCGTTTGCTCTAGGTGCAGTTCCCTTACTGACCTGAGAGACAAAGGGGGCGCCGGAGAGCTGTACCTGTGGAGTTACGTCCCATTGGTGACGTGGGAGGAAAGGGGTCGTCCTTCACATTTGGTAGCGGCGGTGGGATCGGAAGCTGTGATACCCGGGCTACCGTGTGGCGGTCGGCTTAGTTCCTCACACCTGGACGTTCTGATGTGCCTGCAACTGCAGGACCACTAACTGTTTCCAGAATTACAACCACAGTATGAGCCTGCTACATGAATATAATTGACATTTGCAAATAACATTTCTTTTTTTTTTAAACAGTCCATAGTTTACAGTTGATAAACTGTAACACACCATGCGGATCCCATATCTGGTGCAGTCAAAGTGATGGCCACCAAGTGTTTCCCTTCTGTATCACTTGCCGTCCTCTGCCACTTGCCAAGAGTAATCCATTTTTTGCAGCAGAGATGCCAAAATGGATCATAGAAAGTGGAGCGGGTAATTATCTTTCTACAAGAATTGGGGTGGGTCTTTGTATTTCTACGGGCAGTTGGGATGGCTCTTTGTCTCACAGTTCCTGTCTCACAGCTCCTGCTCTCCTGTCTGTCAAGCTGGAGGCTTCCACTCTGGAACGAGCATGCTCTTGGACAGTGCATACTTAAAAGTGAGGACAAGGAGGTTCCTTCACTTGAAATACTGGAACAAAAAATTGATGGAGAACCACTGCCTAGAAAGAAAAGAATGGATGGCAAGGTACTGAGCATAGGAATTGAGACAGTTCCTACACATATTAGATGTAACAAAAGGAGTATTAAATTGTGGGGGAATAAGACAGCAGATTTTATGTGAAATTAGAATTATCCTTTTATGGAATAATTCACAAGTGTTTCATTTTCCTACAGCTCCCCCGCAGGTGAAATTAATTATTGCACCCTATAATTGCAATATAAAATAAGTGGACTGTCTGAGTAATGCATGGTCATCTATTGATTCCGGATGAGGATTATGAAGAGGGAGGGATTGCCATTATATATGCAAATGTGTTTTCTAAGCCAAACCACCCTTTCTATTAGCCAGATTACAGAACAGTGCTCAATTCTAGTAAGTTGATTCTGTGCCTGGGTCTGTGCACCTGCTACGAAACTCTGGCTGAGTGTCGATGTTATATAACCTTCTGCTATTGTGTTTGCTGGTTGCAGTTGTTATTTTCCAACCACTCAGCTTTCACTTGTTCGCGTAATTCATTTTAATATGGGATAGGGCCCTGGGGGGAACCAGCGATATGCATAAGAAAGGGACAAGCTGAAACACAATGCCACCTTCATTTAATCATGTCTCTGTGACTAGAACTCTGAGCAAGCGCTTCTATGAATCCTGCAAGCCCCGACTGTCCTTACACACATTACTACGTGCCGCCTGCAGATCCTTGAAACCGCCAGAGCACATACACCACCTTTCATCATTCCTACGTAGAAATGGAATATGCATCTCAGGCATAATCCAGCTTTTACGAGCCTATAAGTTATTTGTATCTGTATTTTTAGAAGGGTTGTATATAAGCAGCCAATCATATAGGGAATCGCATCCTGAGAGTTTTGCTAGTTAGTAGAAAAAAGACATTCCTCATTGTTCTTCGCTTGCAGAGTAAACATATTATATTTGGCATATGTTGTTTGTGGAAGAAGTTGTACCGCCTCGAGGCTTGACTGGGTACCAAGCGTGTGCATCCCATTAACATGCCTCCTCTCCTAACTTTATATGATCCACCTGTCTGCAGCATAAACGCGGAGATGTGCAGGAATTAATTTCCTATGACGACAAAGGATTCAGGGTCTTCCGAGACCAAAATTCCAAAGCAAATCATGTCTGTTCTTGTTTGGATTAGTGATGGGACTTTCAGTTTGTAAAAAAAAAAATGCATTCATTGTAAAAAGACCTCAGGTGCGAGCATGCTGGCTTCCCTAAAATGCCTTTCGGCTATCACATGGTGCAGAGTAGCCAATCAGGAAGGAATATCACAGCCTGTATAAAAGCCGAGGCAGGGAATGCAGCAGCCATTTTAGTATGATTTTAGGATAGTGAGAGATTATCAAATTGCCCAGATCAGCAATAAAGATAGGAAGAGAAAGACATAAAACGATGGACAAATACTCAAGACAGCAATGTGTTATACTAATGTAGCAGTAAAGAAGATGAGAGTAGTAGTCTACAAATAATAGAGGGAGAAGAGAGAGAAGAGAGATGACAGCAAGAGCAGTGCCAGACCAGTGTGATTGTTTAGTTATATGGTGTAGCTGGTATCTGTCCTGCCACAGCCGGCAGGGGGGCGAAGTTGGGCCGCCTAATGCGGCAGTCCAAAGTGTTTTCCTTGGCGTCTGCATTTTGCCACTCCCCGGACTGGGAGTTTGCAGTTCTTTGAGTCGGCTATGAAGCTGACAGCTGGCACACATGAGGGCACACATGACAGTACAATTGAAGCTCTGACCGAGGGTCACAGAGACGCCAGCAGCGTGATCAGGTCATGTGATCACGCTTGTGACGTTACTCGCCGGTGTGGAAAGCATTGGTGTTAAGTGCTCCACGTTAGTGGAGCTGAAGACACCGAAGATGAGGGGGATATTTATTGCTTGTGGGGGGTATTTACTGCTTGGGGGGTATTTATTGCCTGTGAGGGAGCATTAACAGCATATGAAAGGGGTAATTACTGGGTGTGGGTGGTGTTTATTGTGTAGGGAGTATTACTGTGTGTGTTTGTGTATTTAGTGTGTGGGGGAGTATTACCGTGTGTGTATTTAGTGTGTGGGGGAGTATTACTGTGTGTGTATTTAGTG
>VIAB01000134.1:177012-207546 GCA_009801035.1 Oophaga pumilio
CTCGTCCATTGGTTCTTACAAGCCCATTTTAGGCATCATCAGTGGAGGACGGGGGACAACTAGCTCTTCCGTTGGTTCTCACAAGCCCATTTTAGGCATCATCAGTGGTGGACAAGGGTCAACTAGCTCTTCCATTGATTCTCACAAGCCAATATTAGGCATCATCAGTGGAGGACAGGGGACAACTAGCTCTTCCGTTCGTTCTCAAGCTCATTTTAGGCATCATCAGTGGTGGACAGGGGACAGCTAGCTCTTCCGTTGGTTCTCACAAGCCCATTTAGGCATCGTCAGTGGTGGACAGGGGACAATTAGCTATTCCATTGGTTCAGACTAGACGGGCTAGCCTTTGTTCCTCAGATGTTTAATTAGTATTGGGTTCAAATTACCTTCTTAAGTCACCATTTGTCCTTCTCTGGATGACTTTTGGTAGGAACTAAGCAGCACATCACAGAAAAATTCCAAAACACCGGCCATTATTGAGATGTTTTGACCAAAATCACAATCTGGTCCATCATCAAGGCTGATTAATTGACCCCAATAAGTGAACATACCACGGCTGTCCAACTCCCACACGTAAGAATGTGTCATATATCTGGTTAATGATCTCTGTTACAGCGGTATTGTTTTCTCCTCAGGCTGGACCATTCATGAAATTTTTATAAGGGCAATCAGAATTTATAGGAATTTTTGTGTTTTCTACATAATTGTGTTGGAACTACAAATCCCATTCCATGAAACAGGTCCGGGTGTAAGAATGAGCGATTCTCCTTGGGGGCATGGTGACTTCTCAGTTATATATCATTTGTGTTAACCAGTTGTTCTTACAGCCATACACTGCGACGTGCTGCTAGCTCCAGTACATAGCTGAGTATATACTGTCCAGTGTTACCCTTCTCAGTATATATACATATCTATATATATGCCTTTATAAGAAATGCTATCACATTTGGTGGTTATTTTACGTTGGTTTTCCCTACATATAGACATATAAAGACATCCGTGTGGCAGGAATGGTGGGTTGCCACGTTTGTGGAGAGACAGGTCTTATAGAACAGTTTTTGCCACCTAATCTGAGATCAGCATAATGTACAAATGGAGGCCCTGATTTCAGCAATGCATCACTTACTGGACTGCTTGCTGTAGTTTTGATAAAATCAACAGGAGAATTATCACTAGAGGACAAGTACACCTACAGCCACGCACCCAGCATTGATTGGTAGCTTTCTGCCTATGCATAGTGTACACAGGAAGCAGCCTCAGCCCCAAATTCTCTTTTGATGTCTCAGGGTTCCCACAAAGCCACAACTATAACTTCCCGAACTCTCAGGTCCATCCCTACTGCTGAGCTGTGGAATAAAGGGAAAGGAGATTCCCTCTCTTACACTTTCTTAGACATCTGAGGTTTTCCAGCCAAATTCAAGCTGCCACTTTTACAGTCCAGTAGGGACTCTTGATAATCCCAAGGAAACTGTTCGTCAAGTTCACATTGATGGCCTCACCACAAATGAGGCAAAAATTGTGTGTCGCTTAGTTATCAATCCATTCAGTATCAGAACAATATATTTCGGAAATGTTTTAGAACATGGCAATTTGTAGGTCCTCCGGATTGAGGAATCAGCAACACTATTGCTAGCACTAAAGCCTCATCGTTCCTCTAAAGCCAGTTCATTACATATTCACACACTGTACGGCAATTAGCTAAGTCAATAAACGAAAGAAATAAATGGCAAACATCACACAGAAGAAAAACAGAAAACTCGAAAACAATCAACAATTAATTAGATGTTTACGGGAGACGTTCCCGAAGACAAACTGGAAATCTATCAGAATCTCGTTCCTCACAAAATATGGATTTTAGAGAATCTGCTGGACAAATGGTGACTGGTAAAATGCTTCCTCCATACTTTACTGGTGTTAGGATGTCAAAAATCAGTTGTTGTGTGTCGTTTTCTTCTACCTACAGACATGGGAAAAAGGAAAGAGTAACATGACTACACAGAGGGTTTGCGTGTAGTCTGTTACCATAGAGACACACACAATGAACTGCCACTGTGTTAGAGACACCCAAGTAGAAGTGGGTCTTCTTTCGCCTCTCGACACTCAGCAATGGTGTAGATTCAATTAGGTATTGAAATTAGAGGTGAGACAATTTCTTCAAGTCAATTTGAAGTTGCCTTGAATTTCACAAAAAAAAAATGTTAATCTCTGGAATCTGAATTTTTTTTAATTCACACTGTGCAAATTCACCAAAATGTTGAGGGTCATTCTTAGCTGAATTGTACAGGTTCTGGAAAAGTGTAAAAAAAATCAGTACTCACCTCAAAAGAAACCTACCCCAATGCCACCAAAGCTCACCACCCAGTCTTACGCCTCTTCTTTCCCCTCTCCCCCCAGAAAACAACATTCTCTTCAGCCATCTTCACTATGGACTTGGTCATCCAGTGCCGAGGAGGCCTATGACATCATGGTCATAAATGGTAAAGATGCCAAAGAGGACATCACACTGGAGAAAGGAAGAGGCTTGACAAAGAAGAGGACCGAAAGCTGCTCTGGTGTCTCAGTGGAACAGGTGAACATCAAAGTATTATATAATGCCTTTATATATATATTTTACAGAGATCTTCAACGACACTCCGGTCTCCAAAGACACATAAACAAGATTTCTTCGGTAAGTTGACTCACGTTGCATGGGGGTCCTGACTTGCTTTGACCAGCCAGTTCTACATCTTCCCAGAGAGCTGTGGACTGTGAAGGACAGGGGAAGCAAGGAACCAATATATAACTATAAGACATTGGTGTCATGGTGCATTGTCCTTCTGCCATATAATAAGAGCTGCACCGAAGAGTCAAATTTGGTCAACTAAAATGCTTAAGCAAGCCTTACTGTCCTTACGTCCATCTACTGGTATCAGATGACCATGGGTATCCCAACAAAATATTCCACACCTCAATACTCCAGCACTACCAGCCATCAATTCATTCTTCTTGTCCCAAATTTTTACCCTACCATCAGGGCATTGCAATAGAAACCTGGACTCAATGTTTTGTAGTTGAATCCGAGAAGTGGTCCCGTTGGGGACAATACCTTCAGAAGCTCCTATTCATAAACAAATGGAAATCATTCTGTAAAGATCATCAACAAAATCCTATTTGCTATTTAATCTGCTCTCATATAGTACATTCAGGTAACTTATGATTTTTTTTCACCTATGACCTAAGAACATCTGCTGAAGCAAATGAGAATGGGGACACTAATGAGGAAACCACCTGTGGGACTATGACTGGTATTATGGATCGCTCACCATATTTCACACCTCTGGTAACTTTAGTTAACACAGAGTGAGCATGTTACGCCTTTTATCCTGACATTGATTTTTCATATAGACGCTTTGGTCGCATTGAAGATAAGTGACCCGGGGAGAGAGAGGTGAGGACAACGCTATGCACATACGCTCAATTTTCCCATCAGCGTCATATCAAGTGTCACATACCGTGCTCCCTATTCCTTAAGGTTACAAGGTTTTCTGAGGAATTCCCAGATGTTCTAATGAGAAGCTGTTTATTTTTTGATCTCTCCTTTTTTACAGTGAACGCTTAAAGAAAAAGTGCATCAAGATTGATATTTCATTATAGGGAAACTTTAGAGAACCATATGGCCATCAGGTTGGGAAGAACAAATTGCACGTTACTCTCAAAATGCTCCTACAACTGGGACATAGGTTCAGGTGTGGATGCATGTCCCAAGCCCTGGTTGAAAAACTATTCTACTACTGTGTCGGTACTCTTGCAAACAGTTGCATTATCAATATTGATGGACTAATATATTAATGGACAATCCTTCCATTAGGTCCTCAATATAAGATCGGTAGGAATCTTAATACAAAGACACAGGTGGGTGTCTTGGTAGGCCTTATATAGGCACAGAGATATGACCACATGGGACCATGCCCGGCCATCGGCAGAGCCCGACGTGGAGCACAAATCAGTGGACCAGTGTGAGGGGTGCAAAGCTTGGATCTGGGCCAGTGCGTAACAAACACCCTATGTCAATGTATTTTAACATTTCTAGAAGGAATAACAGGCACATCACAACACAGATTTCTATCCCATAACCTGGTAAGGATTTAGGGTTAGGATATACCTGAAGGATTTAGGGTTAGGCTATAACCGATTAAAGATTTAGAGTTATGCCATACCTTTCTATGGATCTAGGGTTAGGCTATACCCTGCTAAGGATTTAGACTTGGGCTATAACCTGCTAAGGATTTAGGGTTAGGATATACCTGAAGGGTTTAGGGTTAGGCTGTAACCTGCAATAGATTTAGGGTTAGGCCATACCCAGCTATGGATTTAGAGTTGGGCTATAACCTGGTAAGTATATAGGGTTAGGCTATACCCTGCTAAGGATTTAGGGTTAGGCTGTAACCTGCTAAGGATTTAGAGTTGGACTATAACCTGCTCAGGATTTTGACGTTGGGCTAAACTCTGCCGAGGGTTTAAGGTTGCTTAGACTTTAGTTTTAGGATATCCCTAGACCCAAATGATACACTATAGGAATATTCTGTGTCATTCTGACTATAGTTGTACTCTAGACTTAAATCCCGCTCATGAATCTAAACCATTGCCTCAATGTATCTGCATAAATAATATGTCTCCTGACAACTCTTTATCACACTTCTCATATTTACGAGACAGAAGATGTTGACAGATCACCGTATATTTTCTTGGGAATTTATTCATCAGTTTCTTCTTCCGTTCCATTACAGCACTCGCAGGTGCGAATTTACGAGAAACAAAACAAACGTTTAATCAGATGGCGAGTGTCGTCTATCATCGCTCTTCGTTTCCGTAGACGATATCTAATATCTTATCTGGCAGATCTTTTTTTTTTTTTACTAGACAAACGTAAATTACATTTAAAAATGCTGTCATAGTCTTTAAATACATAAAACTGGGGAAAACATATTTATGCCGGTAGTGTGGAAACATGTTCACAAGCGCAAGATGGATGTCGGGGAGATGAAGGCAAGATGTTTGTAATTGTATCTGTCTGGTTACAAAGTTCTGCATTATGTGCGTGATGCATTGCAAGATAAATACTTGTTTCTTAGAAAGCATAGATCAAAATCTTATCAATCCAATAAGGAAATGTTATTCGTTTGTCCCATCTACGACTCTTGTAAACTGTTCCAGCACTGCCATAATAGTCTTACTGTTCGAGAACTGCTACATAACCTCCGTACCTCCAACTCTACTACACCAAAAGGTGTAGCACCGAAACTCAGACTCCGCTAGTCCAGCTCTATTACATCAGTAGTCACTGTCCCAGTTCTGCTACACCAGTCATCACTGTTTCAGCTCTGCTACATTACTCATCACTGTTCCAGCTCTACTACATCACTGTTCCAGCTCTGCTACATCAGTCATCACTGTTCCAGCTCTGCTACATCACATAACAATTTTCCATCTCTGCTACATCAGTCATTGCTGTTCCAGCTCTGCTAAATCAGTCATCAAAGTTCCAGTTCTGCTAAATCAGTTATCGCTGTTCCAGCTTCATTACATCACTCACTGATATTCCAGTTCTACTAAATCAGTTATCGTTGTTCCAGCTCTGCTACATCACTTAACATTTTTTCAGATCTGCTACATCAGTTATCACTGTTCCAGCTCTGCTTCATCAGTCATAGATTTTCCAGCTCTGCTGCATCAGTCATCACTGCTCCAACTCTGCTTCATCAGTCGTTTGTACAGCTCTACTGCTTCAGTCATTGCTGTTCCAGCTCTGCTACATCACTCATCGTTGTTCCAGTTCTGATACATCAGACATCAATGTTCCAGCTCTATTACATCGGTTATTGCTTCTCCAGCTCTGCTATATATATTGATTTTGCAGCTGTTACATCCGTCATCACTGTTCCAGCTCGACTTCATCATTCATCTCTGTTCTAGGTCTGCTACATCAGCTGTTCCAGCTTTTACATCATTCATCGCTATGCCAGCTCTGGTACATTATTCATCCCTGTTCTAGCTCAGCTACACCACTTCAGCATCTAACCTACAGTCTGTTAGAAATTTCAGACCATTTTATCCCATCTTAGCTGTCCGGCTGCCCCAGTGACAGCTATCCATGTTGCTTAAAAACTGTTCACGTGCACCAGGGACTCCTGGGATAAACCATTCCTAATGAGACATAACAGGGAAGAGTATTGCAATGGAAACATTTACATATGATTTTGTGTATACAGCTCCACTGCAGACTTATGTATCTCCATAGATAAAGCCTAGGCAGGAGAAAATGAGGGGAAAAGAGGAAAGCACTGTCTGAGCATAGGAGATAGTGGTATAATGGTTTGTGTGGATGTAGATTCATCTTTCTCACCTGATCAGGTTGTGCAGATTGGGCACAACACTAGAAGTCACTTTTATCAGGTGGGAATCGTTCCAACGGTATGATATAGGACCAGTATTGCTTCCTTTGCCCCAGAAAGCTCTGTAGTGGTCTGATTCTTCAGTGTTACCTGACTTCCACTGTTTTTCTCCCAGGGTTTGATGATTATCTCAAAGAGAGAGCAGATGGAAGAGGTGCACAGGTTAATTCTGAACATTTACTTTTATGAAGTGCATACAGAATGTATAAGGGTCTAACTTGGGGAGAACTGAGGTCCCATGCTCGCAACAAGCAAAGGAAAGGAGAAGGAAGGAAAGCTCCGGGCATTAATTGTAGATTATGGCAGTTCCGAGAAAAGCTGATCACTCTAAGCACCAAAGCTTAGCTTTTTAGAGGTCAACCATGAATAGGGTCAAAAATAGACAATATGGGACATAGAAAGGAAGAAAAAGTGGCCCTGATTTTTTTTTTTAACTAATATGTCCAGATTAATTTGTTGGACGCCCTTGTCTACACCCTCACCCATCAGAAATTTAGAATGTTTCTTATGTCAATTATTGATGTCGCTATAAGAGGTAACAGTATTATTTAGATGTGTCCTTTCTTGCCTTTCCACTTGTCTTGACCTACCTCAAGATGAATATTAGCAGTAGAGTTGGTCTGAATCAAATTACAGGACCTGGTCCAAAAGTCCTAACATCCGCTTCTTACCTCCCAGTATCTGCAGCCCTTCTTTTAAAGTCGTCATGGCAGCATGACACATACGTGACATCACGCCAGGCCAGGGATACTTTGTTGGGAGATGTTTATGCTATATGTGTTTTTATGTCGCCACCCAGTGGTTGTGATGTTGATTTTAGCCTGTTAAGAGTTTTTCTATCAGATAGTTAATGAAATCAACCAAAATGAAAGTTTAACATATTTGCTCAAATTTAGTCTGGAAGTTCTATTTGCATCGAATAACTTCAGTTTGAATCAAATCTGCTGGGAAAGAGTTCCATAAATGGAACAATGAAAAATTGGGATTCTGGCCAATTCCAAATTTTCCAGGAAATGACTCGCTCATCTCTAGCTCTGATGTCATTAAATCATAAAATTAAGTCTTTACCAAAAAGCAAATGTCAAGAAAGCCCAATATTGGGGATGAGTAATAACCAGTACAGCACACGTCCCTGGCAGTGAATAAGTTACACGTATCTAAGCCTGACATTGTCCTTGTCTACTAACATGAGATCCGACCGCCCTTTCCATAATTGACCATTGTGTGAGCAGATCTGTGATCAATTTCCTCTTTATGATAAGCTGATGCCATCATTTTCTGCCGGCGGTTGCCAAGTTCAGAATTATAGACTACGCCGGGTGAATTATCATACGGCATTGTGCATCTCATCCTCTCCAAAATCAATCTTTTATTGTTGTTGTTTCTCGCCTCAGCAGACGTCGCTCTCATTTTTTTTCCCTTCAGGCTGATGTAAAAACTTACAAGCTGTTTGTGTGACCGTATTAATTACTCCTTATGCCTCTCTAACTAAATAAGTGCATGCAAGGCCCCGTCGCTAGCCAAAGGAAAGCCCAATTAAAGAGGATATGTTGCCAGTTCATAAGTGCCCATTGTTTTGCTCTTATTTTATTCCTGATGTTCCCCTGAGTAATTCGCTTTTTGTTTTTTTTAAATCCGCCAAATGGTTCTAGAGATATGGGTCTTTTTATTTAGTGCTACTTTGTAATGACCTTTACTAAGGGGGCGTGGTAATGTGAAAACACGCCCTTTGAGAATCCATTAAGCCACTCCCACTTTGAAAGAGCATAAAAATTAGCCCCAAATCTAAAACTCCATATCTCTGGAACCATATGGCCGATTTGAAAAAAGCAAAAAATGAAATACTTGTGGAATCAGCTGGAATAATATAATAACAAAAACTGGCCACTTTTGATCTGATGACAAGTCCCCTTTAAAGCCAATAATACCACGTTTTCCATTATTTTTGGCTTCTAATGAAAAAAATCTAACACAGCATGATAGACAGCTGGTGAATGGAGTCCTATTAAAACAATTAAATATGGTGGAGCGTATACTTCATAACAAGTATACAGCCCCCTCACTGTGACCAATAAAATGTGACAACCATAGGTTCTTTATGAAATGCAGGAACCAATTGGATCTTATATTAGCTATTCATGTAAATCACATTGTAAATGAAAGCAACTATTCACTCTGGGACTTGTAATTGTGATTTATGGTCCAAGATGGAGGCCTCTGTGTCAAGCTGGAGAGGATTATAAGCAGGGAATGATGTAATATTAACTACTTTTTAATAGCATCTAGCAAGTAAAATATATCTTATCAGATAAATCTTCTTCTTTCTCCTCTTTTACTTTGAAAAATCAATGAATTCAGATTTTACCCATGAATTCAATTACTGAGATAGGTCATTACAATTAGTGCTTTTAAAATTCTATGGAGGGGAGGAGCTAGTGGAACACACAGACATTCTATAAGTACCAACTGTCATCTCCTATCTCCAGAATGGGAAAATCTGGGTTTACTGAAGGCAGATTTTACCTGGGAATTGAGAATTTTGAGCATGAAATATCAGTCCAGGAAGAGAAGCAAGCTTTTTTTCTGATAAGATATATTTAAAAACTTCTTATTTTCACATGTACTGTTTATTTATGAAAAAAAAATGAAAATTTTTATAAAAGACGTCAGAAAATTGTTTATGCACTTTATCATCAAAGAGCGCGATCTGATGACCTTCTGATCAAAGAAGATGCAAATCACCCTTTTAGATCCTGTAGTTTCTTCAATCACTTTCAGACTTTTTTCGACAGGGTAACCTTAGGATGTTGCCTGGTGCTGCAGACATCTGATCTGGCTCAAGCACATCATTACTTCCCATTCCCCGGGCGTCCCGCTTCCATATGCCCTTTTCGGGAATTAATTGGCGCTAATTGAATTAGCATTATGAAGCGTCGGAGTATTTAGTATTTTGATTGAGGGTGCTGGTAAACACGCTGAGGAGAGAGGGAAA
Source organism: Oophaga pumilio (assembly GCA_009801035.1). Lineage (NCBI taxonomy): Eukaryota > Metazoa > Chordata > Amphibia > Anura > Dendrobatidae > Oophaga > Oophaga pumilio. The sequence continues at coordinate 186,436 of VIAB01000134.1, forward strand.
GTCTATTACGAAGCCAAAAACGAAAATCAGCAGTTGGTGAACACAAGGGGGGAGAAAAATGTGACTCAAAAGTAACGCTGCACCTCTTAATAAAGATCTTATCAAGCAGATATATAAATATTCATATCGCCCCCTCCAAGCGGAAAACAACATGTTCAGCAAAGGAGCGCTGGCTCATTTTCAGCTCTGATCTGACAAACGCCGCTGCGAGAGGCAGAAGATTACCATTTTGAAAAATTTGTATTTTTGCAAGGCAAATGGGCCGCTCCTCGCTACCAAGGTGGAAAATTTTTGCAGGAAGTGCCCAAATTATATTATTTCTTTTTGTAAATCAGTAATAAATTTGAGCAGGAATTATTGCGCTTATTGTGTTATTTTGAGGTTTTTCATTTTATTTAAATGTGTATTTTCAAGTTTGGAAGTTATCGACTATCCATGAGATAAGTCCCTGATCGTCGGTGTTCCAACTGCTGGGACACCCACCGTTCTCGAAAACCAGAGTTCTGAAGATCCCCAAGCAAATGGAGCAGTGGTAGATCATTAGGACCGAAGGAGATAGCTGAGCCCGGCGTTCAGCTGATGTTTGGTACTCCTATAAGAATTAATGGAGTGGAAATGTGCATGATCAACCACCGCTGTTATGTTTCGGTAACTGAGGAGTGCAGGAAAAAAGGCAATACACCAGAGAAGTTGGAAACTATGAGATTGCAGTACCCTGACTAACCACCGCAACTAGAGGCAGCCGTGGAGCGTTCCTACGATGGTCCTAGACGCCTCGTCACAGCCTGAGAAACTAACTATACCTACAGATAGAAATAGGAAAGCTATCTGCCCCGGAGCAGAACCCCAAAGTCAATAGGAAGCCCCCAAACATGTAATGGCGGTTAGACAAGAGGAAATACAAACACAGTAAGAAAATAGTATGAGCAAACGCTGGGGCCCAAACTAACTAAATAGAAAAGGATAGGAAGGGTACTTACTGCAATCTCTAAAAACCCTGAAAACAAACCAACAATACTAATTTCAAAATCACCTGAGGTCACACGACCTCTGCCACCTAAATTAGCTCTCTGGTGCAAAAAAGGAAAACAGCAGCCACTGAAAAAACTGGAAAAAGCAAAAGTAATTACATCAGTGGCTGTACAAAACTGAGAGGGCAAAAGCCCCCAGAAGGGACCAGAAGGTCCCCACAGAAAAGCAGGACAAAATACAAAACTGTAGCAAAAACACAAAATAAGAAAAAGTCTTATCTGGAAGCAGGAGATGCAGACTCGACACAGCAGGCTACAAGGGAAACTGGAAAGAAGGATTCAGACCAGAACAATTGATCACCGGCAAGCCTGATGGGGAAATGACTCCCTTATATAAAACCAATCCGTGGCACCTGATACCCAGTCTTCACAATCCTCAATAGTACCGCTTGTAACCACCAGAGGGAGCCTCTGCTCAGAACTCATCCCAAACCAATTCACAACACACCGCTCCATTCACAAAGCCCCGTTTCTCAAGAGCCGTAAGGGTCCCAGCCAATGAACTAGGAGGGTAGGGGATAACTTCCAAATTTAAGAATACCCCTTTAAGGATTTCATATGTATTTAAAGGGATTGAACACGTCGCACTATTTAAATTTGATTTAAATGGGTCTTAAAAATCAGCTGATCATATGGTGATCGGTTTCAATCTGTTAGAAAACTCAGTAGTAAGTGTTCCGTTTCCCTGCAGTGCCACCAGTGGGGAAGGAAAGTATTACATGATGCCCTTTGAAATAAATGGATTGTCTATGTAATAAATGGACTTGCTGGGTCCTCCAGTCATTCTCTCTTCTAACTAGTTGTGTGTTCTAAACGAGGAATCCACCCATGTTAAAGGACAAAAAGACAATAAATGAACTTTAAAGTGGAGGTTACATACTGTACCTATCTAATGTTGACCAAGTACTACAGGTGCCCAAGTCATCAAGTAGCTGCTTCACGTTCGGTCCTGTGCTTGACAATAGATAATTGTCTACATGTGACTAGAGCTGCATGCAGGTGCTGTCCAGCGGCTAATTTCAATAGTTTTATGCTCTATGACTTCTTATTTAATGAAAATGATTGATACAGGGGTCCAGATAGCTTGCTTTTTTTTATGATGGGTTGGAAACTCTGGACGGATGTGAGTCCACCATACTGTCACGAGGGTGTTACGTCCTCCTGGAAGACCTTGAGTTAGACCTTCATGTCTGATACTGAATCACAGGTCTTCTTTAGAGATGGTGTGATTCATGTCCTATTTTAAATGGATTTCTTTTCCTTCAGTGCTGAGAGGGTTAAGGACTCTTTCATTGATGGCTGAGACCATACAGCCTGGTTGTTCTCAGCTGCAACTGCTTATCATTTATTCACTCTTATTCTGGCTCTGGGCATTTAGTCATTGCCGGTGAAAGATTAATCTTCCTCTGCTGTATGCAAAAGCACAGTATTTGTAGTAGCAGTGATCCGTGATTTGCTGTAGTACGTGTGTGTTTATCTCCTGGTCCCTATTTCTATTTAGTTTATTCCACCCTGTCCCTATCCTCCTTCCTATAGTTGGTGAGTGCTTTTTTATGATAGAGGTTTTCTGTTAACCCTGTTTTGTCTTTGTGTCTTGTTTACCTTACATTTCTGTCCCATGCTTCTTGGAGTGGGGGAGGAGACAGATTAGGGTTTAACAAGACCATAGTAAGGTCAGAAACCCAGGCCTCTCTACCCTTAAGAGTACCACCGGGACAGGGATAGTTAGGATCCCAGTTAGAGGGACAGTTTTAGGCCCCTCTTCCTTACAGGAGACAGTCAAAGCGTGACTCACTGTCTGACTTTTGGGAAGTCCTATTTCAGAAAGTGAAGACCATAAACAGAAGAAAGGCTAGATTTTACTAAATGATATTGGCTAATTAGATATTATAGGAAAGTCTCCTGCCAATAGAATGATACAATTAAGACCCCATAAAAATTGGATGGCAAGAAGAACAAATAAATCAATTTTGGATCAAATCAAGCCAGATATGTCACTCATAGCTTGTACACATCATACAAGGAGAGCAATCACTGGAGAAGGACATCATGGTCAGAAGAATAGAAGGAACAAGGTGAGGAGGAAGATCAGAAACCCGATATACAGAAATGCTCAACCAAGCACTCCTGTGTTCTCTTCAAGCTGCCAGAATCCCCCGCTATTCCCTGAGAAAAGTATTAGTCATTGGAAATCCAACAAACTTGATCCTTCTCTCCCCAGCATCTCTTATCAGGGGAAAGTTGTGAGAACGTTGACTGATCCTGTCAGTATCATTGGGTTCATCTGACTTTAGTCTAATGCGCATGATGGCCTTTAATCAAGACAATATTGGTCAATAAAAGCCATTTGGCTAAGGAAAGCTCAAGTTGTGGTCTGAAAAACACTATGCATTGAGCCTCGTCGGAAAAGCCATAGGACATTTTTTAAAGTTAATGGCTATGAAGTAATAATCATTCACGACCAATGATCATCTGGTGGTCAATCCATGGTGGCCCCAGGCTTTAATCATATCTACTACTTGATTGACATCACTAGTCGAATAATCTGGGCCAAATAACAAAGCCTAAGAAGGAAGACATCCAATGACATCAATTACATGGTACATTATCATCAGTTCCATACTTTTTGTCATTTGTCTTGGGTTTTAGCTGATGATACTACTTTGTGCCTTACAGTCATTATTGGTTGTATCTTATTTGGCATGGGACATCTGTTAGGACCATTGAGCAGGTTATTGACCTTTCATATCTTACCATCATCATATGGGTCATAGGTTCAGGGAACATCCTAATTATATACATTTTCTTACCTTGTCCTATGTTCCTATTATCATCACTCAATCACTCAATACAATATTATAGACCAACCTATCTACAGAACAGAGTTGTCTGACCGTTGACCTAAAAATATGTTTGCTCTTGGCAAGATGTCCGAAAGATGGCACGTCCCTCCTTGTTGGTCATGGGAATAGTTGAGCTCTTCAAGTGATTATGCTTTGGTTAGTTAGGTCATAGATTAGCGAACAATTGGAGTATTTAGGGTTACATATGGGGAAGTACATCTCCACCACAAAAAGTTACTTATGAAAAAATGGGTGAGTGATTTTAGTGTGTGATATTGCTTTTGCTTCATGGGGGGCATAAAATAGAAAAGCTTCCTGGCAACAATTTGATACAATTACTCAAGAGAATATTTGTCAATAAAAGCTATTTGATTGAAGAAGGAGCAGGTTATGCTCTTAAATATGTTGCCTTCAGTCTAGGAGAAGCCATAGAACATGAAGATAAAGGCTGTGATATGATGATTATGACTAACGATCATTCAATGGTCAATCCACGTGGCCCGAACCTTTGTTCATATATACAACTTGACTTACCTCTCCAGTCAAATAATCAAGTATCATTGACATCCAAGGAGAACATCCAATGAAACTGATTATACATTATCATCTTATCATCTGTATACTTGTTCGCTCATTTGTCTAGGGTTTTGGCTTCCAGTCATTATTAGTTAGATCTTATTTGGCATGGAACATCTGTCAAGAACCTCGTGCTCAATGACCGTTCCTATCTCATCATCACATGGGTCATAAGTTCTTCTAACATCCTAACAGTCCTCTGTACCCTGTTGTGCTCTATGTCGGGCTTTACAGATGGCCCGGGGGTGATGCTATGTGATCATCTACTTGGGCCTATATAAGACCCACCATGACACACACCTGTGTCTTGGTATTAAGACTTCTAAGTGTTCTAGAGTCCTATGTGCCTGTAGTCTCCAGTATTTCTGCTACCTATTCCTGATCTCCTGTCCTCCTGTGGTCTCCAGGACCTCTGCTACCTGTTTCCAGTCTCCTCTCCACCTGCAGTCTCCAGGACCTCTGCTACCTGCATCCTGGTCTCTTATCCACCTACGGTCTCCAACACCTCTCCTAGCTTTTTCCTGCGTGCCTCATCTGCCTGTTGCACTGAAGCCCCGTGGCCCATGTGCCCACCCAGACCTTGGGCTTTGAGGACTCACCTCACCAGGTGAGCCTAAAACCAAGAGCAACGCCTGAAGATTGACGTAAAAACATGTTTATTCTTGGATTGATAGCTTGGTCTGCTTTGTGACTTGCACCAAGCACAGAAAATCTGAAACATCAACAGATATTTGTAACTCTGTGTTGCAGTCACGGTAGGCCGCAGGTCACAATGTGACACCATGATCTCAGTGTTACATGACACATAGCGCTGTGTAGTGCAAGCCTAAAGTATATTCACCTTTCCAATCCCCTACCACACCTGTTCCAAATCTGCCCTGGTTTGGCTGCAGGTCTCTGTACTTCCTATTGGTTTTCAACCATCATTTTCTCATGGTTTCCAGTGATTGGTATCAGTGGTCACATCTCCATCCAGCCAACAGAGACCAACTTTGTGCATCCTGTTCCAGATGGACGGACATATAAATGACTGCAGCAGTCACATGCAGGAATTATGGAGACCGTCGGGGCATCCAGGTAGCATTGTAACAGGAGCAGTGCAAGATCAATACAGCCAGTATACCTTATTTTATTATTTTAGAGCATGCTGAAAGTTAGTTTTTTCTAAATTTAGCGATGAACTATCCCTTTAATTTGTTATACATAAGGAAACATAATGACAGTTCTAGTTAAAGGTGTTTTCCATTTTCCAAAAACACTTGTGCCCTATCCGCAATTTGCAACTTGAGATTTCCAGAACTCACTGGTCCAGCGCCGAGTGTTCACTGCTCCCGGAGACTCTTATCATCTGCAGTACTAACATCAGTTCAACAACGCTGCAGCCAATCAGTGGGCTCAGGAGTTGACGTCACTAGCTGCTGATTAGCTGCAGCGCTGTTGATGGGATGTCAGTGCTGCAGACAAAAACAGATACCAGGAGGCACAGTAGAGACTATGTGCTGGACCCAAGGAGAAAATTGCGCCTGTGAACAAGGGTTTTTTAAAAGCGGAAAACCATTTTAACACCACCATTCTAGCTAAAAAGATAGATCAGAGACTAATTATTACATCGCATGTTCGCCATATTTTGCTATTTTTATCCACTAGAAATGTGGCTCAGAACGATTAACGTTCACATGTTTGCATCCATCTACTTGACAAGTAGTAGCTGTTCATAGGAAAGTGACGTGTCATCACTAAACAGCCGCCATTCAAAATGTCATATATGTTCATTATAATGTTACTCTCAACCCAGCACAGGGTTACCTGCCGGCCTCTAAAATTACACGACTTGTGCTAAATAACATTGAGCTTTGCTACATCTTTTCTATATTTTTTGCTGCATTGGTGTTTTGCTTTGTTTTTGTTTTTTTTTCAACATTCTTGCCGTCTGCTCTGTGAACGCCTGGTATTGATACAGTTTTATCTGATTGTCTGTTATGCGGCAGGATGTATTACTTACTGTTTACGAAGAGGAAGCTAAATAGTTCATTCAATACCAAGGAAAACAAAACACTTACGAATACTCGGAGTCATGCAGCGAACCTTAAATGTATTTTACTTCCCCCCACGTTGGAGATGAAGGATCAATGATTTTGTACCTTCGTAGGAATTGATCATGAAGTGCTCCTGGGGGGCTTTTTTTCTTTCCTAATTCTTCTACTTTTGGAGTTTTACACTTGCAAATGCCACCATCGTATTACCTTTATTGGTTGTGTAGGTCGCCTGGGAACAAGATTTTCACTTGCTTCTGAAAGAGAAATGCTTGTAAGTTTGGAAAAGTTTATCAGTAATTTAATAGTTGCTTCTCCAATAATAGTTGGACAGATCAAGTTGGTCAATGAGAGCTCTCTACTTTATACTGCTTTGGTCAACCCAAGTAATGAGATAATGGCTTACTTGTCTACTCTTCCGGAACATCCAACAGGTTCCCGGAAAAAAAAAGGAGAAACTTCCTGGACTCCCAGAGTAAGCAAATCTGTGGACTAACTACACTCAATAAACCTCCAAGAAACATTAATTTCCAGAAGGTTTCCTGTTCCTCATGCCAGGATGTCCCATTAGACTTAGCACCAGTCAACTCAAGTAATAAGAAAATGTCATACTTGTCAACGCTTCCAGCACATCCAAGAGGTTCCAGGAAAAAAGGGGAAACTTCATGGACTCCCAGAGTAAGCAAATCTCCAGTGGACTACAAAGACCCCAAAAACCTCCAAGAAGCATATATTTCCAGAAGCTTTCCCGTTCCTCATGCCAGGATGTGCCATTAGACTTAGCACTGGCCAATTCAAGTAATAAGAAAGTGGTATACTTGTCAACCCTTCCGGAATATCTAAGAGGTTCCAAGAAAAAAGGGGGAAACTTCCCCGACTCCCAGAGTAAGTAAATCTCCTGTGGACTACCTAGACTGCAAAACCCTCCAAGAAACATTCATTTCCAGAAGGTTTCCTGTTCCTCATGCTAGGATGTACGGCTTCATCAGGGAAGTGACTTACTTTAATGGTCCTTTATTTTGACTATAGATATTGATGTAGATCTTGTATCCAGGGCCCTCTTAGTATGGTCATCTTATATGCATAGCTATTTTCATCCCAGCCTATTTGTTATTGTTTGTTATTCCACATTTATGTGAATATTATTATTTATGTTTGCAGGCAGATGTCTAATCATTACCCGTGTTTTTTAGATGTTTTTATTTCACTTGTGGTTACATGTCAATAAAATTATTTGTATATTTTCATATTATATTTGGTTGAGTGTGCATATTTTTTGGTAGTTCTTTTCCTGTTTTGTCTTTAAGCAAATCTCCAGTGGACTACATGGACCCCAAAAACCTCCAAGAAACATCGATTTCCAGAAGCTTTCCCGTTCCTCATGCCATGATGTGCCATTAGACTTAGCACTGGTCAATTCAAGTAATAAGAAAGTGGTATACTTGTCAACTCTTCCAGAATATCTAAGAGGTTCCAAGAAAAAAGGGGAAACTTCCCCGACTCCCAGAGTAAGCAAATCTCCTGTGGACTACCTAGACTGCAAAACCCTCCAAGAAACATTCATTTCCAGAAGGTTTCCTGTTCCTCATGCTAGGATGTGCCATGAGACTTAGCACTGGCCTACTCAAGTAATAAGAAAATGGTATACTTGTCAACCCTTCAGGAACATCCAAGTGGTTCCATGAAAAAAGGGGAAACTTCCCCTACTCTCAGAGTAAGCAAATCTCCTGTGGTTCCAGCTAGACACCAGAAGCCTCCAAGAAAAAATAATTTCCAGAAGATTTCCTGTTCCTCATCCTAGGATGCTCCATTATATGTTGCACTGGCCAACCCAAGTAATGAATTAGTAACATACTTGTCAATTCTTTGGAGCATCCCAGAGACTCCCGGGAAAAAGGAGAAACTTACCGGACTCCTAAAGTAGGCAAACCTCCAATGGACCAACTAGACCCAAGAAACCTCCAAGAAACATGAATTTCTAGAAGGTTTCCTGTTCCCGATGCCAAGATGCACTATTAGACTTTGAACCAACATCCAAATACGTTTTCAAAGGAGCGGTGGAACATAAAATTGAAAGACCTTGGTAATGAGGTCAACAGTTGAACCAGATGATATTATTTTTCACTAAGTGGTAGGAATGCTTTCTAATTACTAATAGATTTCAGCCGGTGTCATTACTTTCCAGGGCTTCTTGCACCTCTCTGTCTTCATGTGTTCAATATTCAATACTTTTTTCTTTGTGTCATTTCTCATTATCATGCATAACTTAATTTATGGACATCTCTGGCTTGATTTATTTGCCTGTGCGGATTGAATGGGTTGTGACCGACATCTCGTGAGAATTTCATGTCAATAGCACCTTTAGAAATATATTTACTTAGAAAATTGATGACGTGTTCAATTCTTATTTCACCCGCTGAATGTGATTGATCTGGTATAATTCTGGTGAAGACCTAAAAAACTGGGAACACAGAAGAAGGTGTTTGGGTTCCTCATAGAATCCCGAAATCTCGCTGCTCCACCCTACAAGTATAATGTAGATCGTAGACATGACACATAACTCAGATGATTTGAACACATCAGTATAAGGGATTACTTGGTTTTCCATGTTTTATCAATTAATAAATTTATGATTTGGGCTGCCTGGAATCCCTAAAGCAGTCTCTGTTTCAATGACTTCCTTGTAGATATCTAGAAAATGTCAATATAATGTTCCAATGCAAAAAACGGAAAGCCCAGATCAAGACAGGTGGAATTTTTTCTTTCCAACTTAAACAGGCAAAAAGTCGACGCAAGAAGTAAATAGATAACAAACCAGACCAGCAAAAATAAAGTAAAACGAATTCACGCCTTGAAAATTTTAGGGCACCTACAATAAGAAGCTGAAGTTAGTAAGGTCATAAGGTCATCTAAACACTAACCTAATCTCTGTCAGAAGGAAGATAGAGGACAGAGTCAGGTGCCATGTTAATAATCTAGGACGAGACTGCTGATATGCGCCGAGAAAAACCTTTTAGCAAAACAAATTTTAGTTAAAGGGGAACTTCACCAGGTGAAAAGTGTCCAGTTTTTGTTCTTATTTTATTCCCACTCCTCCCCTGAGTATTCCACTTTCTTTTCTTTTTTTTAAATCCGTCATACAGTTCCAGAGATCTGGGCTTTTTTAATTAGTGCTTATTTTTATGGTCTCTATCAAGAAAGCGGGTCAAAAGTCTAAATACACGCCCCCAGAAAGTCATGAGCCACGCCCCCTTTGAAAAGACAAATATTAACACTGAAAAAAGGTTCATATCTCTGGAACCATATGTTGGATTTTAAAACAACAAAAAGGAATATTCAGTAAAACATCGGGGAATAAGAGCAGAAACTGGGCACTGTTGAGCTGGTGGCAGGTCGTCTCTTAGGGTATGTTTCCACGATAAGGAAACACTCCGGATTTGCTGCGTGTTTGGCGCTGTGCGTTGGCGCAGCGCCAAACACGCAGCGTCCAGATGTTACAGCATAGTGGAGGGGATTTCAAGAAATCCCGTCTCCACTATGCGTAAAAATACGCAGGCGGAAGACCTGCGTTTCCGGACATGCGGCGCGTCTTTTCAGACCGCAGCATGTCCTAGCGTCTTTTCGCCGCAACGGAATTAACACAGGGCTATGTAGCCCTGCGTTCTTTCCGGATGTGTTCCGGAGGTGTCCGGAACACATCCAGAAAGAGCGTGCGTCAAGAAGGGGGCGGGGCTTTGGGCAGTGCGGAATTTCCGCTCCGTCCAAAGCGCTGTGGTTCCGGACCGTGGAACCACAGCCTTAAGCTCTTTAGTCCCAAGGCCAAAATTTCTTCCAGATGTCTTCTCATGTAGAAGAGTCGCAGCAGGACGTGATATTGTGTAGATCTACATCTATATACGATGGTATTATGACAGATTTAGACTCTTGAGGATTCACCTTTGCCTTCTTCTAGGCCGTGGTTCAAAAGATTATATGACATCTATATCAAACTTAACAACTTTCCCTGATTGTTCTGGTGGGAGAGGGTCAGGTGTCCCACTAAAAACGCTATTAAAAAAGTGCCTCTTCGCACTGCATGCTACCACAAATCCAAATCTATCCAAAGTCCATTTCCAAAAATTGTCGTGTATGATCTATTTTCACCAGGAAAATGAAGAATGAATACTTAATAATTGATGCATGGTCATCTACTGCTTTAGAAGATCAAATACAAGGATCTTAGATGGAAAATATTAAAAATGTTTTGAAGAGTTATTCCCAAGATAGTAAGCTATTCCCCATCCTATGGATAAGGAGCAAATTACTGATCGCTGGGTGTCTGACTGCTGGGAGATAAAAGTCAGGAAGTGTTGTCATTGATCCCATAAAAGAAACATTCTCGTCCTTTTCATATTTGTTGAAAACCTTCTTCTTTAAGGAGTCACTGTCTTTCAAATTATTATTAAATAAATTAATAGTACGCATAAAAATAAGCAACTTTGTAATATATCTTATCAGAGAAATCTGCTATTTTCTCCTCCAGGACTGACCTTTCACTCTCAACTCATGGGTAAAATCTGTAAAATCTGAAGACAGATTTTCACATTACTGAGATTGGAGATGACAATTTTAAAATTCTACGGATGAGAGAGTAGCTAGAGGCAGACACAGACATTTTGCTATGTAAGTTCTGCATAGAACTTTGTAAGCACCAACTGTCATTTTCTATCTCATCAATGGCAAAGTCTGTCTTCACTGAATACGTACCCAAAAATTGAGAATTTTGAGAATGAATGATACATTCAGGAGGAGAAAGAAGCAGATTGCTCTGATAGTATATATTATAAATTTGCTTATTTTCATGTATTGATTTATGGAAAAAAAAATAAAATGCTGGTTACTTTTTAAATGTTTCCTAACGAAAGATATTGAAATTTCAAACCTGAATCCCTGAAGAACAGTAGCCTTCATTCCACCAATATCAAGAAGAAATACTGAGCAATCTTCTCCTAATGTATGATACAGCCTAGAATAAATGGCTTCTATAAGTGCGCATTTGCATGCCTTTTCCCAGAATCATTGGCCGCAGCGAAAGCGCTGCATGTTGTATGATTGCAGGACTGTGCAAGTTTATTGCTTTCCAGAGACATATGGACGTTCTTCTAAGTGCTTTGCACAGATCAGACACATCCTAATTCTTTCCTGCCACGAGCCAAGAGGATTTTTTGGATGCTATTTAAAGGAAATGTCCAAATTGTGAGGCTTGTCGTAGGCTTGTCATAGTGTCGACAGTGACTTAAACAAAACAAAAACTCATAGGAACCCATCCTTAATATATGCCGGCTTCCAAAAAAAATCTGTGTTATTAGTCTTCGTCTTGGGTGGTAGGGATGGGACAGAGGGAGAGGCACGTTCGGGTTTTTTTGGAAAGGTCTACAGGCAGGTGTCAAAACATGGTCTTCCAGGAAACAGAAGAGAGAAAATGACGACCAGGGAGCCGTTACTGCAGGTGTGTTCAAGCAAATATCTACGCTCGTCTATTTTATAGTCCTATTAAACGCCGGAGAACGGAGCCAGCCGTGGCATGGAAGGAACAGAGAATCATAAACCTTCATCCGAAACTGAAATTTACATTTGTAGGTCAACAAATAGTGTTAAAAATCGTTAATCTACATGAAGCTAAAGGCTTCCTAAGCCGCTAAATTGAAAGCAGAAAGCACTCTAGAAACAAGTTGTTTTTTATTATCAGTTCATTACTGGTGTCCAGGCATACTCACATAAATTCACATGCCCCTGAAGAGTTTCCCTTGGCACAGGGCTCCCTGCCAATTTTTGCGATTCTTCAATTTATAGCACAACAGGCCCATAAAATAAGCCAAAGAATAAGCATTTTTTAAGCTTCGTGTTATATCCCATCTGCTCAGATCAGAGTCTAATAACGGCGGCACATGGATGCCCATTTTCCGTGGGAAAGGATAAATGCCATCCGGTGAAGTAAGGGCAAGGCCACTTATGGTCCATTTTTCATTTGCGGATTTGGCTGCAATAAATCTACTGCAAAACCTGCATGTGGATTTTCTGCGGACCTGTTGCCCATGCAAAAATGCAATGTGCGTGGGCTTATACAAATTAGTGTACAATAAAAAAACACTACATGTTCAGAAGGAGAGGTGGGCAAATCTGCTAAAATTAGAATTTGGCAATTCTCTAAAATAGGCTTTGGAAATTCTATTTGTTCTATGAGACCTGAAGGTGCCTTAATTTATGCTCTGAGATCTCTCCAGGATATAATAAATGTAGGGTTTTAAAAAAATAAAATTCTGCTCTCATTTCTATGGTTACTACCTTCTTTTTACAGCTCCTCCGGTCCTCTTCTGTCTCAACAGTAATACTTTATGTCTCCGGCAAAAACAAAACATTGCGACATGATGATGTGTATCTTAGTCAGTGCCAGAGGTGCCAAAGACCCCTGTGAAGACGGAAGAGTACTGCAGACACCTAGAAGAGCATCTAAGGCAACCAGAAGATGATTGTAAGTGCCTAGAATGGTACTTGAGGCACTAGAGGGTCCTACAATTGGATCAAAGGCCCCTAAAGGAAGACCTGAGGCTGTTAAAAGTTGATCACAGGCACCTAGAAGACCAGAGGCACCTGGAAGATGATTGAAGGCATATAGAAAAGTATTGGAGGCACCAGCAGAGGAACACAGGCACCTAATAGAGGGCCGGAGGTCTGGAGACACTTAGAAGAGGACTGGAAACACCAAGAAGGGGACTCGAGACACCTAAAAGAGGATCTTAGGTATCTAGTGGATGACCACAGGCACCTAGAAAAGGACTGGAAACACCTATAAGAACCAGAAACAAATGGAAGATGACTGAAGGCATATGGAAAATCATTGGAGGCACCAGCAGAAGACCAGAAGCACCTAGAAGATAACCAAAGACACCAAGAAGAGGACTGGAGGCAACTAGAAGACAACCAGACAAACCTAGAGGAAGACTAAAGTCACTGAGAAAAGAGAACTGGAGGCATCTAGAAGACTGGAGGAAACGCTGAGAAGATGTGCAGAAAAGGTGAATTCTGAGGATAGGTGGGTATTACAATGTTTTATTTTTTTACCCCTTCCTGGACCTTTAGAATCCAGCAAAATGTTGTCCATCTGTCCTTCATTTTGCTGGATTTAACAGAAGCAATTGGCAAAATGTTTTGTGTAAGATTGGAAGCCAATTTTCTTTGCCTCGAATTGATTCACTCCTATTACTTTCTATAGCCACTTTTCAGACCACACCTTTCCATGACTTTTCACCACCCCTTCAATGCCTCTTCCCTTGAGAAATCTTCATGAAGTTCTGGAATTATAAAGGGGATTCAGCTAACTCTTCCAGGAGTTTGGGCCATCGGCCCGCCTTATGCCAGCTTTACCATAGACTGAGACTATTCTCAGGCCAAATTCACATATAGGCCCAGCTGGCCTATGCCTATAGGGAATGTCATCTGCTGCAGAGAACTATATATGAATATACGTAACTATATGCATATATATATATATATATATATATATATTATCAGCAATGATGCTACTCAAGATTCCCCCATAATTAAAAGTGGCTCTCGCTCCAACCGATCCCACCTGTCCATGTATGAGGTCGGCCATTTATTATTGCATCTAATACAAAACCTCTTCATCAGCCGCAGGAATAAACCTTCGTTTGACCATAAAAGCTGATTGCTGGGGGTTTCAGAGCTTTTATAACCTCATCATGGGATCATCATTACACTGATCGTGGACAGATGTTATGTATATATAATATATCTAATATATAAACTCATCAATTACCCAATGATGAGCGCATTCTTGCCCCTCTCCTCAATAATCAATATCCTATTATGTACACATACATTTATATCTATATTGTGAATGTAGCTGTACTTCTATTATGCTTTATGGGTCATGTTCAATATATGCATGTAATTGTATATATACAGTGCCGGGCAACAATTTTAGGCAGGTGTAAAAAAAAGTATTAATGCTTTAAAAAATGTAAGTGTTAAGAGTTTCTTTTTTCTCAATTAATAAAATGCAATGATGAAACTAAATCATTAACTGAAACAGAAACGGCTGTGTATGTGGGTGAAAACTAAGTGAGGTACAAAGAAACTCTGCTACAAACGTGAGGTTGTGGAAGACAGATTCACGTGAAGGGTCATACACCATGGCAAGACAGAGCACAGCAACAAGACACAAGGTAGTTATACTGCATCAGCAAGGTGTCTCCTAAAGTTATGCCACTTGATATTAAAGATGTAATTGTTCCCTTCAATCAGCTGGGCGTATACCACAGAAGTTCTCTGTGGGTGAGGCTGGTGTTTTGATTTGCCAGCATCAGTGATGTGATAAACTCCCAGTTTTTAATCTTTTTCTTTCAGGGACGCATAAGTTTGGAACGGAGGGGCCAAAAAGAAAAGAAAAACTGTTCCGGGATCAGTGGAGGCACTCAGTTCACATATAAAATTCAAATGGAAGGTCTTGTTTAAAGTGACTATATTACAAAAACTTCATAAAGTCCTTTGTAGGCAGAAGTCAACATGTTGATCAACTGATCGCCTGGAACATCATATGTCTACTCTGCAGCGGCCACTACTGGAGAAAAGTAATATTACACGAGGCTATGAATGCACAACCATGTGTTATATTCACCGATATTATGAGCACCTCTCCTCTCGGTCTTGGTTGTTTTTACGGCAACCCCTTTAATCTACTGTCCATTTAGGAGAAAAAAAAGTGAAATTGCCCTTTAAGGAGAAGCTTTTAACATTATATAAAGCCACAGTATTTGAAAGAATTCCTACTAATTAGAGAAATCCCAAAACCCCATCAAATGAGTTGGTCTCAAGAGCTGAAGAAGAAAACCCTAATTTACATTACATCTTAATTTAACCAAGAATCCAGGCAAAGAATGGTATAAAATTGAACTATAGAAGTAGGAAATTGTGGTATTTACATGGGAGACCTTAACAATGATGCAAATGGATTAAAGGCGATTTAACGATGATAAATGTAGGATGGAAATAAAAGAAAACGTGAATCTTAATACCGTCTCTGCAGGTGTGAATCGCTGCGCCGTTACATCTCAGTAAACAGAGTGGTTGCCTACCCGAGTGTGACCGGCTCCTAATTAGAAAGCCGTTCTACTGTAGCAAGCATTGGGTCATCTTTCAAACACCATTCTCCTGCAAAACAACAAAAGCCGAGATTAAAAGTGGTTTTGGCAGGAAAAAGAAAGGAGCGATCCACAAATTAAATTATCGAAACTGTGTCTGCGAGAGTGAAACATCTTTCTGTTTTTTTTTTTTTTGGAAAGGTTTTAGTACTTATTTCGTTCATGCAGATGATGCACGGATCGGCTCCTGGAGGACAGATGTGTAGTGTTAATTTCGAGGAGCAACAATACGGGTTTCAATTGCCTGAAGCTTGGTTTACTGGTCCCCAAGCCTCAGAGTCATTGCTATTGGTGGTTGGTAACGCATCAAGTGCCCGAGAAGAAGCCAACAAGCTAAAGGGAGCAGATCATATTTTACCAAGAGAAATCCCAACCACCTACCTTTAGAAGACTTGATCATTGTGCATTTTTCAATGTCAAACCTTGGCAACTTTTTGAAATTCCTTTTCAGAAGATTAGGGACTTGCCTGAAGCTTGGTTTATTGGCCCTCGAAAAGTATGCCAAGCCTCAGAGTCATTGCTATTGGTGGTTGGTAAGGCACCGAGTGTCCGAGAAGAAGCCAACAAGCTAAAGGGAGAAGATCATATTTTTACAAAATGATATCCCAACCACCTACCTCCAGAAGAATTGATCATTGTGCATTTTTCAGTCCATCCTTGGCAACTTTTTGAAATTCGTTTCCAGGAGATTAGGGACTTCTATAAATTCGCCTCCTTTTTGGCAGTCTACATCCCATCCAAGCTTGGTCTTGAAAGATGAAGCCGTTTACTAGTCTCACGATAATGGAAACGTTGAGGAAGTACAGTCTTTCGGAAGGTTTTTAAAGTGCCCAAGAGACTTCCTCAACTCTTCTTGAATTCTGAGAGATGTCCTCTTGTTTAGAGATTCTCCCCGACATCTTCGGAGAGTTGTCAAATATGCCACAGTTTTGCCCCATACCTTCTACATAGAACTCTGCTTTCTTATGTAATATGTTACTCATCAGAGAAAGAGATCTATATGTAGGTGGTACTTTCTTAGAAGGCTCTTTTTATTTTCTCTCATAAATGGATAATGTATTTTGATGTCATTGGTGGTTAGGTGCTGGGGCTTGACTTTGGAATGGATGGGAGCGACCTAGCTGAATCAGTATAACTACCTTGTGTCTTGTTGCTGTGTTCAGTCTTACCATGGTGTATGAGCTGTGACATGAAACTGTCTTCCAAGTATAATATAAAAATGAGAATCTTTATCTACTGTTTGGTATAATTGGTTACTCATACACCTGACCTTATTCCTTCAAAATCCCTGACTTCCTGTAAGTGTGCCTAGAAGAATTTACCTAGTTAGACCAATGGGATTCAAGCCTTGACTATGTCTTCTCTGAACAATTGTGTAGTGTTTGAGGTCCAATTTGAGGACCATGGCGAGGAGTAGACATACTGTCTGGGCATGCTGTATTTGGGTACTAAATTAAATGAGCTATTTAAGGATCTTGTATGTGTATTGGTGACAGGAATATAGCTAGGAATAGCTGGCAGAGCTTATGTCCCAGGTTATGGATGGCAGGGGTGGCTTGACCATGCCACTATGGCTAGACCAGGATATTTAGATGATGGGATAGTGAATATTTGGTGAAGGAAGTCTGCTTATGCCTTTGACTTGGAGTCAAGAGGCACACTGTAATGGAGAAAATTCCTTAGCTTGACCAGTGTTCCAACATACTGAGCAAAATTCAATGTCTTCACTCATTAAGGGTTTTTTAAGGTTTCCTGAAGATTGACAGCTTAAACTGAGCCATTGGCCATATCAGCACCTTCTTCGATGCTGCAAGCGTTCCCAGGTTTCCCTCTTTGCAAGCACATGTTCCTTGCCTAGGATATCAGATATAACATCTGAGATCTTGGCAAAGAGCAAATTACATCTGTTCTTGAGAGCTAAATTGTAAAGTTGCTTGTTTTTAAAAACATTTTGCAATTTTATCCTTTTATTACGATGAAACAACCCCTTTAATACAGTATCATGACATACTATCAACATTGTAAGGTGTTCTACCAAAGTTCTTTGGTCTTGATACACTATCAACATTGTAAGGTGTTCTACTAAAGTTCTTCCGTCTTAGAAAAGTGGCACCAATAGCCTAATTACTGCTCAAACTAGATCCTCTGTAGACAAGTGGGTGACTACCCTGGTCTCCACAAAATATACTGCATATTTTTCTACCATTTAGAATAAATTAAAGATGGCCTCCTAATAGGGATTAGCAAATCAATTCAGAAATAGAAAATAATTACAAATTTTCAGAAAACTTCGGTTTCATCAGAATCTGAATTTTTCGGATTCCGATTCACACAAATCCTGCATTAATTACATCCAGCCGCCAATTTGCTGGATTCTTCGGGACAAAAAAAATACTAAAACACTATCCTCACCTGTCCAAAACTGTTCTCCTTCACCTGGAAGACTGAAGAGAAGACTGCAAAAAAGAATAAAAGGAAACAAGTGAAGGACTGTAAAGAAAACTGTGATGGCTAGACAAGGGAGTATAATATTTTATTTTTAGCCATTTCCTGCTTTCCATTTATTATTCTCTGAGCTCTGTAGAGACCTTACAGAATAATATATGTTTTTTGGGAGGAAGATCTGATTCAAATTCAATTTTATTTGGTTCGAATCAAATCTGCAGGCGGATTAGAGCGAATCTGCCCGAAACAAATTTCGGTCAGATTCGCTCATCTCTATTTCCTAATGACTTCTAATGAGAAACTCAGCTTTTATCATTGGCCTTTAAGAGATGGCATTACAACACAAATAATTATTTGGACCGAATCAAATCTGCAGGTGGATTAGAGCGAATCTGCCCGAAGCAAATTTCGGGCAGATTCACTCATCTGTTTCCTAATGATTTCTAATGTGAAACTCAGCTTCTATCATTCCCCTTTAAGAGATGACATCACTATTTCCTGCCCAGAGGCTCAAGGCTATATCATTCTGCATCTAAAGTCTTTACAAGAGATCTGATTACAGCGCTCTTCACATATGACTGAGGGCAAATTCTAGGAACGCCGCTAATGAATAGATGCATATGGGACTGTCTGCTCTTGAGTCAATTTCCGTTTCATTACTGTAGGTCACTGGCAAAAATCAATTTGTGGAGGAACGTCGGGAAGAAGGAAGCACCAAATGCATTTGTCAGCCTGCAGAGGATCTGGCCTCTGTGGGTGCAAAAGGACAAGTGTTTGCATAAATTGTTATATAATTGCATTACTGAAATGTATTATGTGGGGAAACAAATACGAGGACAGCGCGGAGTAAAAAACAACCGCTATACCACGTGCAATCTGGAAGTTTATGGAGGGATTTGTACTGGTTCATTGTTTAATAGCTGACCATGATACATTTTGATATCAGTCCGTGGAATGATGGCTTGTGTTTGGCGCAAGTGCCAGATGTGTGCTCATCAACTCATCATCATGACGGCCCTCCACGTTCAAGAAGTTGACCCCTTCTATATCTAGAGTCGTACAGTGTACAAACAAAAATACGGTATAACATAGGGCATAATTATAAGCCTCATATAGTATAGTCCAGCCTCTTTTTATCACTGCAGGAAGTCGAGTCTCCAGACCTGTTCAACTTTGCTGTATAATTAGGCTCGGCTCTGCTTCATTGCTGCAGTAAATCCCCTGACCAACGTAACTCTGCTACATCTCTAGGCTCTGCTTCTTTGCAGCAGTGAGTCTACTAACCAACTCTATTCTGCTACATCACTGAGCTTCGCTACCTCGCTACAATGAGACTCCTGATCTACTCAGCTGCACCACGGCGCTGAGTCTTTGCAGCCTTGACTTTTCTTCAACAACCTTCTCATGCTGAGTCTCTGGCTTTCTTATGATCTTTTGCTCTAGCCCTCCATCTGCCATCCAGACTTTTATCCACATCGTAGTTTCAACTCATCCTCCATCGTTCTCTTTCCGTGCTGCTCTACAACTGCTCGTGAACCGAGGGCTTCAGTGATCCACCCAACAAGTGCCACCCAATTTTATCACTAGCACATTCATCTTGTCAACTGACCAAGTGATTTCTAAAACGTATACAGTCTTGGCCCAGAGGGCACGTACCCTGGAAGTCTCCACGACCTTGAGAACCTGTAGGGCTCCATGCTCATTTGGGATCTTGTACTCCAAAACTTGTTTGCTGTCACTAAGAATATAGGGAATTAATTTACTAGGAACACGCACTAAATTTCATATTCCGAGGTCTCCAGCTTCTCCGGGGCCACAATGCTTCTACTAGTTCTTCCAATCCTGAAGGACATAAGTATCTCCTGATGGCTATTCGGCAATCCTATCCAGCTGAAAAGGCTTCTCTTTTCAAGTTCCAGTCTCCATAACTCCCATTGATTTTAGTGGTGTGAGCCATAGGTGGCTATGATTGGGGGTCCAATGCGGCAGTGGTCCCAAAGGGGATAACTTCCAGAGGTCATCCACTATTCTGCACCATTGACTATAACAGATGTACCGAGAATGGAGCAAACACATTTCGGTGATACTTTATTACCACCGGCTGCCAGGAACTCTCATCATTGTTTTGTTTGCCAGGCACTGCTACACCATATTGTTGTACCGGAGCGTGGAGCCATAAGTGGGTAACACCTCGTCTCTCATGCTATAAACAAAAATTATGCAACAGATTTCCGCTCAAGCGTCTTTAAACGGCCTTCAGAGGAACAACGTGCCAAGAAATGCTGTATGAGCGACGTATACGGTAATTAGTTTTATGTAAGGAAAATAAACACGGCTGACAGATGTGGTTTTGTCATTTTAGGAATCCGCCGCCCGCATTATCAGCCCGGTAACTACCATGTTATTTTTATATATTTCAATGACTGTTAAGTGACAACGATAAGAAGATGCGATGCGGCACGGAAAGTCATGGTCAATCACAGGAACTGAAAACAAAAAATTCATTAACTAAAGTTCACACACCAGTCAGTTAACTCCTTATAGAACAGAAAAGCTAAAAATTAATAAATCCAGAAAATCCATTGAATATTTAGACTAAGGGGATTGGGATCTGTCATGTGGGTATGATTGATAGGCTGGTACAGTAGATGAATATGATTGAAGATGGAGATAGATAGATAATGGATAGATAGATAATGTATAGATAGATAATGGATAGATAGATAATAGATATTAAATAGATACTAGATAGATACTATAAATAGTTAATAGATAGATCATAGATACCCCACACCCATCATTGTTCTCCTCCCCAGCATCCCATTATTGTCCTCTCCCCACCCCATCATTGCCCTCTTTATCACCTCCATCATTGCCTTCTCCCCACCACTATCATTGCTTTCTCCCTCTCCACTCCCATCATTGCTCATTCCATGACCTCCATCATTGCATTCTCCCCCACCACCTCCATCATCATTGC
>VIAB01000134.1:254360-266606 GCA_009801035.1 Oophaga pumilio
TTTTTGCCTGCACTCCTCAGCTACCGAATCATAACAGAAGTCTTTTCTTACAAAGAAAAACATTCCATAGGTGAATGGATAGACAGATAGATGATTGGGCCGATAGATAGATGGATGAATAGATATAAAAAGTTGGATGGATGGAAGGATTGATCATTTGATCGATAGATAGGTAGATAATTAGATAGATAATAGATGTCACAGGGTTACCGCAACAGAGAGGAGCCAGAAGACTGCAGCATCTGAGTGCTCCTACTCCTGAGCTGAAAAGAAGAACTTCTCCTTTTTAAATGGTGTTTATTTCTTTTGACAGAACAAGGGTTAATCGGCCATGTTGGATACTCTGGGAGTATGAGCTCTCAGCTAAACTCAGTTAGCCATTCTCATCCCCTTTATAATCTGGATCCTGATTCAAACCCATGTCAGAGCTTGCTTTTGCTGCATGGCTGGGTTGAGAGGTGTTTGTATGAGGAGAGTTGGAGGAATTATCTATGACTGTTACGTGGTTTGTAAGTGTGATAATTCCCTTCCCTCCTATTACTATGGTAATTTCCCCATCCTCCACTCCAAGGTGCATTCCTTTATTATATGTGAGTGAATATTTGTATGCTTGATGTTTCAGTTTACTCTTGTTTGTGTTGCCGTGTTCATCTGGTTGGTGTACTGCGGTGCTCAGTAGCGCTGGTGGGGAAAGTGAACAGATGGAGAGCTGATTCAGGAGATACGGCAAGGGTGGCGGCCCCGACATCTTCACCTTCAGAAGGATAGATAGAGCATTGAAAATGCAAATAAAACCCAAAAGTCTACTTTTCTTTCAATGTAGAAATTCTGGCATCCAGTTTCTGACTGACAGGAAGCACTGATCTTGAAAATTATAAAAAACACAAACATTAAATATATTGTAAAGCTGTAGAACTTTCCATTATACCATGATGAAGCCATAATTTTAGCTCCCATACAGATGTACGAGTCTCCAAACATGAGCTCCTATGACACGTGGTGACTGATGACCTCGCTCCTTATGTTTCTTTACCCTTGCTTTGTATACTAAGGGATTTTTTTGTCCATTATCTGGTTGCTGTCTGGTTGGCGGGGCTTTATTATCTGATTATGCCTATAAAGGTAATTGTAATCTGTTCCTAAAGGAAGGCAGTATATATTGTTTCAGTGGGATGGCGAGGATCCAGGAGGCCGAGCCGCCAGATGACTTTTATGGGGGATTCTAACAAGACAGAGAAGGGGGGGAAACTTTTCCCTGTAGAACAGTTACTAAAGAGAGCTGTGAATTTTTACTGAGCCATCATCGTGATATAAAGCGGGTCTTCAAGGAGGATTCATGTGGATTTAACAATAACATTACCTGCTTTTCATACCTGCTGCTTAATTAAAGCACCCGGATCAACAAATCAAATGGGTAATGTGGATGGCACAAGGCACTGCCAGCCTAAATGTCAGGAATGGGAATTTACACAAAAGTGCTTTTAAAACTTCACAAAGAAGTTCAATTGTATTCCTCTCACTCTCCAAATTTAAAGGGGGTTTCCAACATTAAAAAAGTGGTCCCCAAATGCTTTTATATATGAAAAATACCCACCAGATCTAATTCCTGATTGCCCTGTTTGTCAAGGATTGTAAATGCACCCTGTCAATCTACCTATATTCACTAGAAATGAGCATATCAATTTGATACAAATCAAATTTGTGTAGAATTTTATGAAATTTGTAGAATCTGGCTAATAAGAACAATTACCAATTTAAATTGCACAAATTTCCACAACATGTATGCTGGAGAAAACTTCTGGGTTTCAAATCACTGAAGCTAATAGCCTCAGTGAAACATATCTCTCCTCCATCACTCTGCCAGTGGCTTTGTCACATATCCCCCCTCTGCCCAAAACCAGGGGTTTTGGCACCTTCACTCACAAAGTAGTGACTTCTGGATAGGGCATCTGTGTTACCATGAGACTTCCCTGGCCTATGCTCGACATGGAAGCTGAAGTCCTGGAGCGCCTGAAATCACCTGGTCACCCGGGAATTCTTCCCGTTCCTGTTTCCCTCATCCATCTCAGGGGCGCATGGTCTGACACTAACCTAAATTTTTGGCCTAATAGATAGTACCTCAGCATATCAATCGCCCATTTGATGGCCAAGCCTCTTTCTCTATGATGACAGTTCCTTTCACAGGAGGAGAGTTTCCTACTCCGGTATAGGACTGGATGTTCATCTCCATCTACTACCTGGGACAGCACAGCTCCCATCCAAATATCGGAGGTATCTGTCTGAACCACAGCCTCATTTGTGAAGTCTGATGCTACCAAGACCGGCTGCTTGCACAGGGCGAGCTTCAACTCCTGGAATGCCATCTCAGCTTCAGAGGACCACATGGCCATCAACGTCTTTGTGCCTTTAAGAAGATCAGTCAGAGGGGCGGATATCAGGGCCAAATTTGGGATAAATCGCCGACAATATCCTACAATTCCCAAAAAGGCCCGAACTTGCTTCTTGGAGACTGATTGCGGACAATTTTGTCTTGCCTCCACCTTATTTAATTGCGGCTTTATTTCGCCCCTCTCTACGACATAGCCCAAGTATTTTGCCTCTTCCTTACCCACGACACACTTCTTTGGATTTATGGTAAACCCTGCCTTCCTCAGCGCATCCAGTACCGCCTGGACCTTCTGCATGTGACCTCCCCAATCCGGACTGAAGTTAGACATAGGTACACTGTCTCTTTAAATCTTCCGTTGGTTTATTAGACATGTGGCATAAACCAACACGAAGTGAAAATAAACACAGTCCTGGCAAAGGAGGAACAAAACAAAATAGTATACAGTCGCTGCATCTGAGGCGATCAGTCCGCTCAGGATAGCAACCTCTCACTGGTTCAGCTTTTCATTCTAAGGACACAAAATGCTGGAGTTCCTCTATCCAGCCCTACTGCCACTGAATGCCTCTGGAGGCTGATTATTTAACCCCCAGACCACACTCTGGGGTGCAGATAAGGAAGACATCCTCCCACCCACTCTATGGTTGTCCACAAAAACTCAGCCCTTAAAATGGCCGTTTAACCCCTCTCAACACATAGTGTGCTGGAGGAAACTTCTGGGTTTCAAGTCACTGAAGCTAATAGCCTCAGTGACACATATCTCCCCTCCAGCACTCTGCCAGTGACTTTGTCAGACTATCTATCTATCTATCTTTCCATAATTTATCCATCTATTTATTGTCTATTTTCTATCTATATTATTATTCATCTATCTATTATCTATCTATCTACTATCTATCTATCTATCTATCATATATATATATATATCTATTATCTATCTATCATCTCTCTCTATCATTTATATATATCTATCTATCATCTATCTCTCTATCATTTATATATTTATTATCTATCTATAATGCATCTATCATGACTCTAATTATCTATCATCTACCTATATCTTATCTAACAGCCATCAAGAATCTATCTTTCTTTCTTAGTATCTTTTCAGACCCCACAGAAAGATGTCCTAAAAAAGTTCACTGAATGGATCCAGTAAAAAATATTTGCTAATTGCCTCCTACAAGGAAAAAAATAAATCATTGATGCAGAAGAGACCCCGAGGAGGGAATCTTGTCAGTTCAGCATCTTTCTGTAGAAACTTCTATTGTCATCATAACCCTTTTGACTCAGTACAGTGGAGATGTGAATGTAATAACTGCATGTAGTATCTCATCAGTCCACGGCCCCGGGGACTATCCCATTATTTTAGAAGCAGGTCAGGATATTGAAGGACTGACATAGAGACAAATGATTGCAACTTTCACTCCTCCATTGCAATTCTGGCTGCTGCGTTTCTTTGTGTCGGTGCAGATGGATCTTATGACTTTGATACTGTATGAGTTCCCTCCATCTCGGAGTGTGTTGTGCGGCAGTCGGAGAACTGTTTGCATAGAGCTTTTATGTTTGTAGATCCGATACAATGGGATGATGGGAGTCCTAGTATTAGTGGGATTCACACAACACAGAAATGAGATGGAGTCTATTATGTGACTGGCGATTATTCCCGGCATTGTGCTATATTTCGTCTGGCTCTCACAATGGCTAAAAGGAGTTTAGGATGACTCATAATTCGAGGCGCGATTGTGTGACTTCGATTTCTTCTGAATATCTGAATACTCAGAAGAATGGATCTTAAGGAAATAAAATATGTACTGAGTTTAGGCTTTAAGAGATTCTCAAAATTCATATTTACAGGCTGAGATCTAGGATGCTGTTTGTTTCGAATAGTTTTGTAGGGTATAAAAAGCACCATTAATCTTAGCTTCCCACAATTGGGAGAATAAGCTGCAGTCAGAGGATAAAATGGTAATCAGACCACCTTCCACCCATGGGAAAAACACTTGCATCCAAATAACACCCCTGGTAGACCTTGTTCGATCAGAGCGTGATGCAAGGAGTGTAGGACCACACCAGGCTGGTATCCAGGTCAGAAATGGAAGAAGGGTCCATGAGCAATGAGAAATTGTTAAAACACAATTTAGACTCTGCAATTAAAAACATGGTGAGAAAAAGCAAAAAAAGATCAAAAAGAGTAAGGATCCATAAGCTTACGCCTTTAGCAACCCTTATTAATAGCTGTGAATAAGCGTTACTAGCCCAAAACACATAAGCAATGGATCCTTGGTGCTGGTGCCCAGCCCTCATTTACCCTTCTTCCATTAGCTGCAATCAGACATTGATGCTGTTAGTGACCTTAAAGGGGATGTCCAGTTGCACAGAAAAAAGCATTGGATAGTCTATATAATAACACTTACTAATGTACCTAATTGTGTCCTGTAATAGTGCCCAGGGTGGTAGCCGTAGGCAAGTATCATTATGTCAGAAAATGTGGTCCTGGGCGAGTGTTGGTGTTAGTGTTATGATGGCCTTGTGAGCGTCCAGGCCACCAGTAGACGATGGACTGGCCAGGACCATGAGTTCCACAGATTAATAAAGAAGGCTTCTGTTCAAACATTGGGACTTTACTGAACTGGATAAGCGTTATGTACAAGGGGTGCTGGGTACACAGTCTTATGGACGTTTCTTCCATAGTTTAATGCATCTTCACACACAATATCCTTCCACTGTAGTCTACTCCAGGGCCGGTGAAGCACACTGTTTCACACTACTTTGTCACAGCCTAGCTTGTTGCCACAGTCCTGATCAGCAAGTCTATCAACCTGCTCATAGTTCCATATGCTAGCACTACAGACGCCTTGGATCTACCGTTCGGGACCACCCACTAGTCCCCAGGAATTCAGTCCTGTGCTGGTCCGTAACCTTCAGCATTTAGCAAGGTTAGGGTTTCTCATCACACATCGTCCTATCCAAGGACCCCTTTAAGGTGGAAGGCCACTGTGTCTCTTCAGTCAGTTCCAGTTTGTTCTACTTCCATATTCCTTTTTCTCCTTTGTTGTAGTTCACCCAAACGGCAGCACTGCTCACAGACACTTCCTACTGCTACTTGAACTTGTCACTCTCTGACTAACTTCAAGAAGCAGTCACTTGCCCTAGCACTAAGTCCTCCCACTGTGGGCTAGTCCCAACACTTAACTACTTTTCTCCCTACAGTCTGTTGCTGGGCAGACTTACCCTTTTGCATACATTCTATGCAAACACTACCTCATGGCTTAAGTCCTAACCCATGTCTTATCATATGCTACCCTATACTGTACACTACCAACATTATGCACTGCTACACATTGCTATATACTACACTGGAACACATTACATTTTACTTTGCACATTACATCGCAATATTCACAAAGACGCAGGACACTGTTCACAACACACAATATTGACTTGACTGGTGCCTTCAAGGAAAGGAATGAGACAGACATTGCCCAAACCTCTTACATTCCTCCCCTGTTTAACTATGGTCATCCTCGACCATGCAGCAACCTGCAAGACACCATCGCATAAAACACAATGCAAGACATATAACGTTCTCTCTTTCAAGAGAATCCGGTCCCACTAGGCTGGGACCCTGAAACCAAAAGTTCAAGTTCTTTGGGCCCGCAGGCCAACACAACAACAGACACGACAGTCCAGGGGAGCGACTCAACTGTCTTTGACCCAGCCACCATCCTTCCAGGTCAACCATTGGCCTTGCTTCACCAAGGCCCACAAGCCGCACACGAGGCTTCAACCTGATTGGGACACCAAGTCTTCCATCCCACCTCCCACGAAACATCAGTCATCATGCTCTGAGTCAGTTTTGCTACTAATGTCTCTACGCTCCAACAAGAAGTAGAAGTCTAATATTAGACCTAGTGGCCAATGTGAAAATTGCAAGATTTGTATTTATTTTTTTATATCTTTGCTTGTAAAATAAAAAAATGATCAAAATGTTTAAAGGTATATAGTTAACTTAACAAATGTGATTTAAACAATGTTACATTTTCTGATGATTTCCTTTAAGACATTAACAAGTCCAACTTTCTTAAAGTGTACAGCCAATTAGAGAATGGAATTGTGTTGTTCTTAAAGAAAAATGTCTTCTAAATAGTCCAGACCATAGATGAAGTATATATCCCTTTAATAGAACTCTCGCCCCCTTAAACTCCATCGGCTTCACATTATGGGGTTTTTATCTGATAATTTATGCCGCCGAGACTTTCTCGCAGCGCACGATACGTAAGTGATCAATAGTTATGATCCGCTGGGCTCTCATCGGTATGCAGAACTAAATTTCACACATGAACTGGAGATCAAATTCCTTTTTGCCGTGTTTCAAGGATATTATGACATTAAGAAGAATTTATATTTGCGGAGACCATAGTGCATAATGGGCTGGATTTTATTATTCAAAGCTCCCAGACCTACAGGGAATGTAATTTCAGCAGTTTTAGAAACCATTTTTTCAAAGAAATACAGTTTCCCTGCTACTAAAACGCCGAGCAATCCGAGACACTATTAGAAATGGCGTAAATATCATTCTGTTTATCGGATATATGACCCAATAAACTTACAGATCGTTTGTCCTAAAAAAACACTTGGATATGACTGTTTTACACCCCGGAGGGAAATATACATAGTGTTAAGAAGCAGCCGTGATTTTCTACTATTATTGATATGAAAACACCTGGAATAGATGAGATAAAAAGAACAGTTAGCGGATGGTAGCCAGTGCACTGTTTGGCGGCATTGATGGAAATTATGAAAAAGGGGGTAACGAATAGATGAATCTGGTCCTGATCCTCATCACACATTTAATAGACTTTCGGGGCTTTAGAATAGATTTTCCTGTGTGGAGTTTTGTGTAACTGGTTGTCATTGACTAAAAGGATCTTTAATTCATTCCTAATATAGATGAATATTCCAGCCTGTAAAGTACCGCGGCTCACTAATATATTACACCGCACATACAGCCTCTTTAGACATCGGACATTTCTCTCCCACTTTTACCATTCAGATCTATCATTATCCGCTTCCTATTTATAAAATTTATGTTGTTGATAAGAAGCAAAGTGATTATAATCCAAGTAGACCCCAAACAGCAAGGATTCCCGGTCAGTAGCAAGAAGGGACGAAGGGGCTGGTAAATGTATAGAGAGGAAGATGGGCCGGATAGTAGGTTCAAAGGGGATGTAAAGAAGGGAAAAAAAGAGAGGAAGAAAGGAAGGAAGAAAGGGAAGGAGGAAGAAAGGGATGGAGGGCAAAAAGGGAAGGAGGGAAGAAAGGAAGGAGGGAGGGAAGGAAAGGGAAGGAGGGAGGAAAGAAGGAAGGCGGGAAAAAGGACAAGAAAGAAGGAAGGAATGAAGGGAAGGAGGGAGGGAAGAAAGGAAGGAAAGAAAATAAGTAAAGGAAGAAAGGAATGAAAAGAAGGAAGAAGTAAGAAGGAGGGAATTGAAGAAAAGGAAATGCGAAAAGGGAAGAGAGAAGGAAGCAACAAGCAAGACTACACATGAAAGGGAGAAGAAAGAGAGAAAGAAAGAAAGAAAGAAAGAAAGAAAGAAAGAAAGAAAGAAAGAAAGAAAGAAAGAAAGAAAGAAAGAAAGAAAGAAAGAAAGAAAGAAAGAAAGAATCTGGCCTTGACCTTGGTAGGTTGGTTGAAATATTACCTTGCAAGGTTTCCTTCCATTTGTAAATGAGTTGAAGAGTCTATTTGAAGTTTTCTTCACCCATCTAAGCTGTGGCCTTTACTCTGACTTCCAAGAACAGCTCCATGAGCTGCCCCTATGGTCTTCAGCATTTTTTAAAGTGTTATTTCATGCCATAAAGGTCTGATAGATATGGGACTCACATTTATCTAGAGAGATCGGGCCTAATCGTGCACCACTAAGAATTGAGAGGTTGTCCTCCATGCATGGTGGTTATAAGAAGTGGTCCTAAATTCACGGTGCTCATGAGAAATGTTCCTGCAAGGTGGTCATGAGAGTTGGGCCTTCATGCATGGTGGTCTTGAGAGGTGGTCTCGCATTCACATTGCTTGTGAAAAATATTTCTGCAAGGTGGTCATGAGAGGTTTTAATAGCATGATGGCCATAAGACGTGATTCTGCATACACGGCTGTGGTGAGAGGCGGTTCTGCTCGCACGATGGTCGACAGAGGTGGTCTTGCATGCATGGTAGCCACAAGAAGTGGTCCTGCATGCACCGTTGTTGTGAAAGGTTGTTCTGCATGAATGGTGGTCATGAGATGTAGTTCTGCACGCATGGTGGTCATGAAAGGTGGTTCTGCTTGTACGGTGGCAGTGAGAGGTGGTTCTACATGCTTGGTGGTGGTGAGAGGTGGTCCTGCACGCACAGTGGTCATGACTCGGAGGTGGTTCTGCTTGTACGGTGGTGGTGAGAGGTGGTTCTACATGCTTGGTGATGGTGAGGTGGTCCTGCACGCAGTGGTCGTGAGAGGTCGTTCTGCTTGTACGGTGGTTGTGAGAGGTGGTTCTGCATACACAGTGTTCAAGAGAGGTGGTTCTGTTTGTTCGGTGGTCATGATAAGTGGGTATACATACATATGTAAACCTCTATATCTTTTCGCATGGGAGTTCCAAAAATAGCTGAGCAACCCCTTTAAATATCCCTATTTTTATTGTTTTGTTTTTTTTTTGTGTGTTTTCTTTATAGACTGATGTCATCTTGCCCTGATAACAAATACGCTGCATTTACACATCTTTCCTTGGTGTGAAGAATTCAGGCTATCACAAATTATCCTAGGGGACTTTACAAAGTACATCTCAGTATGAAAACACCCAGGTGTTACATAATGTGAATCACTGATGGAAAATTTCAGAAGCAATAAAATGCTGGAAAAAAAATATCAGTCACCAGAACTTCAAAATAAAGTCGGCTGCAAATTTAGAGGTGAAAAAAAAGTAAAGTCACTATGGAAACTACATGTTTAGTCTAGAAGTGTTGGCAAAGCAAAGTACCATAAACCCAATGTCTAGAGAAACTGCACAGCGTGTCTTACAAGAATCAGACTTGAGATCATTGACTGGGAGAGCATGTCTAATATTCTATGTAGAACCTTTGACTGTAACAAGCTTCTAAACAATGATGAGGACAATCAAATTTGTAATGAATTAAGACATTTTTAAGAAAAAAATAGTTTCTAGTGAGAAAGTTCTTTGAAATGCTGGTATATTAGCAGATCAAGGACTTACATCTTATTTGATGTCATAAATAAAGTACCCTGCTGAAAACCAAGTCCAAATTAATAGAAAGACCTTTTCCTTATCCTCAGGGGCGGCGTCAAAAAGATGCTCCTCCCCTGCAGAAGCACCTCCCCCACAGAATCCTACTCTTCTCTTCTATAAGATAGGAAAGGAGTGGATTGAACTGATCTGCTCGGTCTCCAGGAGAACATAGCAAATGAAATTGCTGTTTCAGTAGTGCAACTTCAAACTTTGAGCCTGCCACTCTCAAATAATTTTTAAGCATATGCAGATGTGTAAACTCCTAACTTTTAGCAAATTTTGTAAGGATACACAATATAAATTCAGTTCATTATTTTGACCTGTTTTTCAACCTTTGACAGGATGTAACTTAATTTGAAACCACAAGTTCAAATGTAAAGAACCAAAAAAAAGCAAAATATGTGTGTTTACTATTTTTTAAACTTTCATTTTTTTATACCAAATTGGACACTAAAATACATTTTAAATTGCATTATCCTTTTCATAACAGGCATTTGTGTATATCTTCCATAATTTTGCCATATTTATTCCTGCTTTTTCTTTCTTTTTTTTTTTATTTCTCACATTGTGTTTCCCTTAAAATACCTATGGGGGCATTTCAATATTTAAACAAATCTTTTTATATTGCTGATTTCTCCTATAACTGGCGCTGACATATTATCCCAGGTTACAGGGAAAATTCAGCAGCCTGCTGACATTGAAACAGACATCTGATAGCACCTGCATCCCTGCCAGTGCACGGAAATCATTTGATCGCTGGTCCAGATGCTGTCAGTGACTTGTAATCTGTGTAAACAGCCATTGTTCAGCACTGTTAATATAGTGATCAGAAAGGCAGAAATGGAAATAAACCATCTCTGCCCTTCTCTTTGGGAAGTCTGGTCATCTCTGACAGCAGTCTCTGTTCCTGCAAATGCACAATCTCTATGCAGCTGTTGGACCAGATACGAACCAGTCCAATGTTTTTAGACATCGGGAGGAGGTCTACAAGTATTTAAAGAGGTTGTCCACTACTCTTTCTTTACCCTTAGGTCGGGGTCTCACAACAGGCACCCCCGCCGGTCATCTGTTTTCGGTGTGGGCGTGGACATGCGGTACCAGGCAGCATCCACTACCAGAAGAAGGAGCAGCTCCGCAATCAATCTGTTAAACTGAAAACAGCGGATTGGTGGGGGTATCAGGTGTCTGACCCGACCGATCAGACACTGATGACCTAACCTAAGTATAGGTCATCAATGAAAAAGTTGTGGACAACCTTTAATCTTAAGAGGGTTCTCCACTCTAAGCAAATCATCAGTCACACACTGATTAACGGAATGAGGGTCTTGTGTCCTCTATTCTCGCCAGGATCTCCCTTGATCACAAGACAACGGCAAGGAACAGTTGAAAGGAACGCCAAGTCTATGGCACCAGGGTAGAGTGCAGTGCTCAGATATCTCCAGCTCCATAATGTAGCACAACGGTACATAAATGACTAGCAGCTCCAATCAAATCCTTTTAGCCCCAATCATGCGGCCTGAGGATCATGGGACCCACACTAGTGGATAGGAAATAGCTTGCTAAAATTGGAGTACCCCTTTAAAGGTTTCATCAATGTAATCCAGGAAAACCTCTTATTTAGTGAAGACCTTCATCAGTTCACCATATTGGAGAATCTAAAGGGCATCTTTATGGAAGATGGGGCATGTCTATGTCTCTAAACGCGCATTCAGACGACTATGTAAAGCGGAGCAAAATTAGAACGCAGTGCACAAACTGGCTGGCGGCTCTCCCATAACAGCTGCATGTATTTCTATTTCTCATGTTGGAAGAGCTGCCAGCCAGGCTGTGCACTGCGCTCCAATCTTATTATAATTTATACATCAATCTGACTGTGCCTTTAAAGGTATCATGTAATGCCTAATGTTCCCTGTGGGGGCACTGCAGGAAAACAGAACACTTGATGACAATTTTATCACTGGGGTTACAGCAAAAGGGCCAAAAATGAACAACCACTTTAATAAAATTGTATTTATTATTTTCAGAGAAGGGTGAAGATGTTTTTTTTTTATTAACAACTATGATTTACGGGATGACAGTACCACACTCATCATATAATTATTAGTGACAAAAGCGCCGGGGCAATAAATCTTCGTATTAATTTTAGGTTCAATCAACTTTCAGAACCTGATAGGAGGTGAATGTATTTTCTCCCCTTAATAAATAGACGACTAAATGAAAGACAATTAAAAGTGACACCGGTTTTTATTACATTTCTATCCCCTATATCAATTTTCCTTAAGCTAGAGGGATATAACGTTCATTCATTAACAGGGATATTTCTTATTACGGGGCTGTTCTAAATTTGGTGCTACTGAGAATGCTTTATCCAAATGTCAATGTAACCAGTATCATTTTCCGAGCAATTGCTGAGACAATTAGAAGCTATTTAGTCTAGCGCAGGGTAAATGAGCGCGTTCCTTAATACTCAGCATAATAAATGAACGCACGTTTACTTAGCCAAGCCTTGAAGGAAACGCTCTAGAGACATCGGAATGGATTTTTAACCCCTTCACCCCCAAGGGTGGTTTGCACGTT
>VIAB01000134.1:272327-286291 GCA_009801035.1 Oophaga pumilio
CTGTGATCCCGTGCTATAATGTCAGTATACTCTCTTTTGCTCCCTCCCTCCCAGTAGATGTGGTATGATCGGACCTTGTTCCTGCAGACACAGCTATTACACAGTACACAGCAGGGGCACATTTATAAGATTATCTCAGTATAGGAACATTTTTTTTAAACAAATCTAATTGTGGAAATTATTACTATTCCAAGATCTATTGATTAAAATGAAACTTTTGTTCGTGTTAAAACCCCTTTAAGGAGTGGGTACTGTCAATATACAGGCTGGAGCAAATTGGCATCTAGGGATACATAGATTGGTCTATATGTTAATGAATCATTGCCCTACAAGTCCCTCTAGATATATAGTTCATCTTTAATATGGGACCCTCACCAGCTGTATATATCAGAAACATCCGAATGGTTGTCTAAGACAAATGATTGTACTCTTAATGTCCAACTAGTGTGATCACGCAACACTGAATGGCTGAGGGGTTTGGCTTAAAGTGTTAAATCCCATTTTTCTAGATGGATATTTTCCAATAATGCTCATAAAAACAAACACTTTTGATATTTACTGCTTACTGAAATTTTCTGCCATTTTTGAGATATTAAGGCTTTTCTTTTATTTACAGCCCAATGCCTAGGAGACCGACCACGGCTTGGTCGGTCTCTAAGGCAACAAAATGTAAATAAAAGTGTTAATATCTCAAGAACGGCTGAAAATTTTAATAAGCAGTAAATTATAAAAGTGCTTGTATTTCCAAGGACTATCCAACGATATCCATCTATAAAGCTGGGAATAACCCTTTAAAAATATTTTGTGTCCTTCTACATAGTAGAAGGGAGAGGTTCCTGCTGCAGAAACTTACAGTCAGCCACAGGACAGTGAGGAGAAAGTATAATTATAAATATTTTCCAAATCTAGATCCTCTGTGCCATCGTTTGTTTGGTATCGAAATTCCATAATATTTTTTGGGTTTCTATTACAAGAATAAATGTGGACATATAGAAGGAACCTTTAGTGTGCAATATACCAAAGTGACTCCAGGGCAAACATTGTATCACCCAGGCTTGACATTAGAAGGGTTGTACCAAATTAATGAGTTATAGCTTATTGATCGCTGGGAGTCCAATTACTGGGAACCTCCGCGGGTTTCTTGACCACCGCTCCATTCAGACAGGGCTCTTTAGAGCCTCTTCTAGGGATCATTTGGGGTCCTAGCTGTGGGACTGCCAGCAATCAATAAGCTATTACCAATCCTATCTTTACATGATAACTTATTAACTTTGTACAACCCCTTTAAGAGCGCTGTTCTCCTTTGACTCCTGCAGCTTTAAGGGGTGGCCCAACTATTAAATATCATTTTCATTGTATAGATAATAAAACATACTGTCACGATCCATTTTTGGATTTGTCGCAGATCGGGTTCCATTGAGTTAAACCCTTTTTTCCTTTCAGGCCAGCGGAGGTTAAATGTCAGTTTTACCCCGCTGGCAAGCTGGTGTAATTGCATTGCTGCTGGGTCAGCTGATGTGGGGGGTGACCACTCCCATCATCCTTTAAAAGATCACCTGATGCATCAGCTGACTGTCGGTGTTAGACCAATCTGCAATGACTAAGCTGGAGTAAAGAGCTCTCTGGGTGCAGTGGTGCTACTGCTGAGTTTGCTTATCTGGTGCCTTTATTCTGCTGTAATGAAAGCTAAGTGTGGTGTTTTTGTTACCTTGTACCTTTGGTGTCTGTCACTCCCTCCTGTGTTTATTACCTGCAGAGGTGAGGCTAGTGCTCCTTGTCAGCCAGTTCACTAGCCAGGGCAGTTATAGGTGACAACTAGGGACAAGGTATCCTGACAGCGGCAGGGGGAAGGACCTGCATAGGGCATTGGAGAGTGCAGGGACAGGCTCAGGTGGTGACCTTCCCTCATTCTCAGTCTTTATAATGAT
The DNA here is from genome assembly GCA_009801035.1 of Oophaga pumilio. Taxonomy (NCBI): domain Eukaryota; kingdom Metazoa; phylum Chordata; class Amphibia; order Anura; family Dendrobatidae; genus Oophaga; species Oophaga pumilio. Next base: position 274,256 of record VIAB01000134.1, read on the forward strand.
CCACTGTTTATTACAGAGCAGCCCTGCCTGTAAGGAAAGGATCAAAACCTCTGCAGTAGCTGCGGTAGATTCCTTCTTTAGGGTAGACCAAGAAGGGACTTTATCGTCAGCTGCCAGAGGGTGAAGGAGACTAATTCTGTCTAGCAATCACCCCAGCATCACATATTAGCAATAGCTGCAGATAATGATTGATAAGGTATGTTTTGTACCAGAACCTCTGTAGTAGCTGCAGTAGATTCCTTCTTTAGGGTAGACCAAGAAGGGACTATATCGTCAGCTGCCAGCGGGTGAAGGAGACTAATTTTGTCTGGCAATCGCCCTAGTATCACATATTAGCAATAGCTGCAGATAATGATTGGTAAGGTATGTTTTGTACTAGGTCTTTGATATGAAAGTGATTAATTGGATATCCCCTTTGGATAAGACCAGTGAAAGTTGTGGCCCCTATTGGAGATTTTGTACTGGGGCCCAAGAGCTTCAAGTTGCGCCACTGCTTAGATCTCTATGCCAAGTCTTCAGCAGTGCCCACAACCCTCCAGATGCCAGTGACTGGGTGCAAATGCTATCTCTGCCCCCTACACAGGCATAAATTACCCATAGTTCCAACTTTTGGCGAGGTCAAGTCTTGCCATTTTTCTGCCAAGGCCATGCTCCTGGTCCTGTAAACAATAACTGGTGACTTCCAACTAACATATGCCATTTCTAATGCTGGCATCTTCTTATCTGCCCCAGGTATGGGTATGACTGTTACCCCAGAACCCTATAAAGCTACACCCCTGTGTGCCGTAAGTGGAAAAAATTGCAGAAATTTTGCAACTGCTTGAGCTTTGAAGAAAACACAATAATATGCGTCTGGGAAGACTGTGTAAATCTATAAATCCCAGTGCAACATCATAAATAAGGAGATTTGTCTGTCTATCCCTTATTATGTCTCTTCTGCTGAAAATACAGAGTAAAAGTAAATAAATTGCAGCGATGGACCCGCCGGCCCGAGCCTCCCCTCCCGCTGATTTACTTTTCTCAGATAAATTAGTTGGAGGAAAATAAAGCGATGCGGCTCCGTTGGAATATGGCGGCTCTTTGTGATCACGATATAACTTCAAATTACTCAACTTAATAAAATGGAAAACATGCGGACCCCGCTGCGCTGCTCGGCGGAAACAATCAAGACGCAGTATAGCCCCATTATCTGTAGGTTATAGACTGCTGCTTACTGGTTGGGCTTTCTCTAATCCAGTATACAGTAAATTACTAATACCCTCAATTTACTATCAGTCCCCCCCCTATATACACGTATTGCAGTGACTGACATTTATGAAACAGGAGGATCAGGGTGAGCATAAATATTTTATCCTGCCCATGAATGTATATGCACCCATAACTAAAATCCATAGCCCCGTGTCTTGAAATGGTTTCAATTTTGCACTGGTAAAAATAAGAACAAAACTCTTGTATACTTAAAGGGTTAATAGAACCAATATAGGCAATTTGTATAAATACACAGTCACTATGTTGAATAGACTCCAAATTTTAACCCATTAATATTTGAAGAGCAGGACCAATAATTACGGTAATTGTTATGATTTGGTAACTGAGGAGGACAGGAGCAAAACAGCAAGGCAGCCCAACACCTGAGAGGTTGGAAACTAATGGGTTGCAAATCTCTAAACTAACCGCACAACTAGAAGCAGCCGTGGAGCGTAACTACGGTGATCCAAGACACCTCGGCACAGCCGGAGAGCTAGCTACACCAAAAGACAGAAACAGGAAATCTAACTGCCCCAGAGTAGAGCCCCAAAGGAATAGGCAGCCCCCAAACATATAATGGCAGTTAAACAAGACGAAACACAAACACAGGCAGAAAATAGAGTGAGCAAATGCTGGGGCCAAACACTGCCTAAATAGGACAGGACAGGACAGGACAGAATACTATCTGCAACCCAGCAAAACCCTAGCAAAACTTCCAACACTTCTGATTTAAAAAATGCTGAGATCACACGATCTCGCCACCCACTAAATCAGATCTCAGAGTGAACAAGGCTAACCCGCAGCCACTCAGAAAGCAGTGAAAGAGCAATTGAACAAATAACAGTGGCTACTAAAAAACAGAGAGTAGCACAGGCCCCAGGAGGGGACCCGGCTAACCTCCACAAAGATGCAGACAAAAATGGAAATAGCAAACACAATAGAAACACGCAGAAAATATCTTATCTGAAGGTAGCAGATGAAGACAAGACACCAGCAGATTTCCAAATGAACCAGGAAACAACAATTGATCACCGGCGAGGATCATGGGAAGGCAGCTCCCTTATATCAGCCCAGTCAGTGACTCCTGATTGCCAGTCGTCGCTGGCAGGTGAGTAGGCCCTCTCATTCGATACAGCCTCAGTACCGTCAGCAACCGAGCCTCAGCTCAGAAATTGTCTCCAACACGTTCACAACAGGTAATGCACCAAATTCATAAGAGAATCATATAAAAAGAACCAACTAGACAAAGGTAAAAATATATATATTTATTGAAATATTTAAAAATTAATTAAAAATTGGGACATACAGTTTAGCCAAAAAAGATGAATGGCAACACACTTCAGCAAAGGGTATGACTATATGCACAAAAGGCAAAGTACATATAACCTATAGTATGTAAAAAATAGCGCTAAATGTACACTCAAATGGCCCATGGAAGTAGTGTAATAATAGTAATTATTAACCATGGGCGCTAGAGATAGTGACTCAAACTATTAAAAGTTTCATATAGCAGAATAATAAGGATGAGGTAGAAAATGGTAAATGCAAGTACAAATATTGCTATCCGTGTAAGAGTGGATACCATGTCCCCGATGCGCGTTTCGGCACTAATGCCTTTTTCTGGCAGATCATCGATCTATGAAATTTTTCAGGTAAAATTATTTTAATTTTAAGGGAACCTTTTTTTATATACCAGAATAGTTTCCAATTGGAATAGAGAACTTGTCAAACCTGAGATTACTGAACAAAGGTCGAAAAAATCGAGTCAGAACAAGACATTTCTTACAACTACTTGTGTGTTAGAGCTGCAGGAAGTACATGACACCGGTTTATGTAAATGGCTGGGTGTGATCACAGGAGTCAGAAGAGAACTTTTTTCCCCCTTTTGAGTGAACGCATGTCTGAGCTACAGACACAGATCACTTACACTTTTATCATTCTATTTGTTTCTATAAGCCATTACCAGACCACATCACTTGCCAAAAAAAGGTGATAACCTGGGAGATTTGTGTGTTTCCAGCCATGACATGGACTTATAAGGTCCGCTTGCTTATACTCGTATATGTTTTCATTAACTGGGTAACTTAGGCCTCATTCACACATCCAATTTTCGCATATGAACGTATGAGTGCTATTTATCATTTTCAAGGATAGCACTTGTACCTGTGATAGTGTATTGGGCCTTTCGCATGTCCGAGACAAATTTGATTTTGATCAGAGGGTCTGATCAAAATCTGCAATGCACGTCAATAGGTCCATGAGAAAATAGGACATCTAAATGAGGGCCATAGGAGGCTGCGCAGAGAACAGAGATGATATACTAGCCAGAGAAGGAGGGGGGATACATGCAGCCTGATGTAGCGCAAAGTGTAGACAAAGTCCAAGTGAGAAGAACAGCGAGAGAGTGCAAATGGATGCCACCTGAAATGGGCACCTTTGCCAAAGACTGGTGAGTGCAGTCAGTAAGCAACAAAGGATCAGTTAGCTTTAGTCTACTTTCACACATCCGTTTTTCACCGTCAGGCGGGATCCGTTTTTTTTTTTTAAAAACTGATCCGTTTTTTTTTAAGGCCGGATCCGTTTTTCTCATTGACATGTATTAACGCCGTATCACGCCACATGTCCTTCCGTTTCGTCCGTTTTTTTCCGGATCCGGCATAAATTTCAATTCCGGCGGCCGGACAAGCTGTGTCCAGGAATGTTTTTTTTTCTGGTGAAAAAAACGGACAGCGCCTGAAGCGGAGCATCAGGCTTTTCATACAATAGACGTCTATGGGTGCTGGATCAGGCAAAGGACTGATCCGGCCACCAGGCTCCGTTTTTTTCCTCTGCTTGGAAGTACGAAATCAAGGTAGGTCTCTCTCTCTCTTCTTCCAGGCATGCTCAGACTGCATTTCTAGGGGTCAAAAGTTCATGACGTATCCGGATAAAAACCTCATCCGTCGCATCAGTTTTTCCCAATCACAACAGGATCCTTCTTTTTCCAACTTGGACGGATTCTGCCGGATTGGAAAAAACGGATGTGTGAAAATAGCCTTAGCTGAAGTAGCCAGAGGACCAAAAAGAGGTGGAAGAGCCTTGTGATCCAGGAGGGTACTGTCCAATTGTGCAAGAGATGCTGTGAAGATGAGGGCCTGGAGTGCACATTTAGGAGAGTACCATCTGGTGGTGGAAAAAAGCACTGTGAGGGCAGGAGTATGAAGTGGAGAGTGACTGATGAGCAGAGCAGTCGCAATACCAATGTGAGAGTGAACCTCACGGAGAAGACTCCTCAAGACGTCCTAAGAGTGTGCCAAGGCCTGAAGTGTGGATATAGAGTGTGGCTTCAAGCCCACTGGTGCGAAAATGGTGACACAAGCTTTTGTGTGCCAGAAAATGTGGAGACACTAGAGAATATGTTCATTTTTGGAAACATGTTGGGGAAAATTCTTCTATTGTGCAATGTTAAAAGCACACGTGCCTCCATATTAGATGACTATCATTCGGTTTCTTGGCGGAGAGCCAGTGTAAGCTTGGTACATAATACAGAGAGTTCAGTGACATCAAGGCTGCCCCTCTTACTCTTGCAAAGGACCCCTTGATGGGCTCAATGAACTCCAGCTCAAAACCGCCTCAAGTCTTCTTCTTCATTCTTGCCTATGACCTTCCAGCTGTGGACGTCCTCCAGGCACCACTTCATGTGGAAACCCCCCTTGCCAATCTTGGATCTATACTTACTGTGCACTCATCTGCATTCCTCCACCATCTGCGTGTAATCGTCATTATCTGTCTATACATTAACTCCAGCATCTTAATGAACAAGTGAAATCATTGCCATTATATTAATAATCGCTCCCTGCGCTCTTCCATAAAATCCTTACAGCCGGCCCATAAAATCGCCCCCTCGCCGCGACTTCTTCCAGTCTCTCAGCTGCCTCTGTTTTATGTGGGGCTCGATACTGACCACATAGTAAAAACCTGAGATCAATTATAACTGTGTTTTCTTTCCTTCATAGATCCCCAGACGCGTATTCTCAGGATATTACCGATTATAGAGATGTAAATGGGTCAGCAGATAGGACACCGAGACCCTCGTAAAAACCAGAGCAGGTAAAAAGATGAAGATGTTATGTCTGGCACCCAAGCTTTCATTTTTGTGTCCCACACGAGATAAATAAGCCCCAATATGAGGGGTGAATGAAAAAACAGAAGAGCTAAATTATTTTACCTCACAACTCTGAAGAAAAGAATAGAAGTAACCTTTTTGTGATGCCCCCAACATGCCGCGGTAGGGTTTTTCACCGCTAAGCTACACCACTAAAAATACACAGTCGTTTTGGTGTGTCCATTCAAAAACAGTGCCCCTAATGAAGCCCTTCAATGCCCCCGCACAATTTTATACTCCTTTTATGGCCCCCATGCAGTATATGTGTCCCAGTTTCCACCCACACGTTGTTGAACTTACAACAGTATGATGCTTCCACCACAGTCAGTCGCCCATAAAGTCCCTCATAAAAAATACCCCGACAAAGTCCCTCAGAACCTCCAACACATAATGATGTCCCCAGTGTCTTACCATAATGCCCCCCACACTGCCGCAAATACAGTGACGCCCCATGATGCCCTCACACAATATGATAACCCGGTGTCCCCACTTCCTCACATACAAGGTTGCATTCAGTTCTCCCATAATGCCTCTATATTCCTTCACACACAAGGATGCCCCCAATCCTCCCATAATGCCCCCACAGTACCCCACATACAATGATGCCCCCATAGTGCCATACACACATTATAATGACTTCAGTGTTTCCAACACACAATGATGACCCCAGTGCCCTCCCACTATGATGTTACCTCAATGATCCCCATACACATTATCACATGCCCTAAACACATTAATACCCCCACAAAGCCCCACAAACACTATGATGGCCTCAATGCTTCCAACACACAAAGATGCCAAGATGCCCCTTATGTCCCACCATAATTCCCCCACACTACCCAACACACAATGATGTTACCAAAGTGTCCCACACACATTATGATGGCCTCCGTAACTCCAACACACAATGAAGCCCTCTATGTCCCAAGATAATGCCCCCCACAATACACCACACAAGATGATGCACCAATAGTGCCCTCATAGCCACTATGATGACCCCAGTGCCCTTAATGGTGGCTCACAGTGCCCCCCACACACATTCACACACACATTCAAGGTTGCCTTCAGTCCTCCCATAATGCCTTTATATTCCCCCTCACAATGATACTCCTACAGTGCCCCACACACATTATGACACCAAAGCCACTCATGATGCTCCCACAATGATCACCACCCACAAGGATGGCTTCAATCCTTCCATAAAGCCTCCACAGTGGCCCAAACACACAAAATGCCCCTTTGGTCCCACCATAATTCCCACACACCCAATGACGTCCCTACAGTGGTCCACACACATAATGATGTGTGTCCAATGCACCATAATGCTACCACAGTGCCCCTCATACTATGATAACCCCAGTAACCCCCTATGACACTACACAATGATTCCCATACAGAAGGATGTGTTTAGTCACCCCACGATGCCCCCATAGTGCCCCACAAACACAATGATGCCCTCAGTGTCCCATAACGTCATCCATATTCAACGTTATCTGTGTCCCAAAGACGCAGTTACATTATCGGACTTGGTTGGCAAGGGCCCATCCGTATCATTGATTTTTGGGGCTCAATGTTCAGCTACATGCAAAATTAACCTGACCCTTGCACACAAATTTACTTTTGCTTCTGTGTAATATTAATTTGGCCAGCTTGTTTAGTGAATGATTAGATGATGCACTTGATTAACAATTTGCAGAAAAAGGTTAGAGCACTGCTCATTTGCACTCTTTCACAGGGGCGGCCTACCAGAGGATTCTCCGGGTTACCCGATGGACCAGTCTGAGCTTGATTACCGTTGACATTAAGATCTGCTGCCTGCCATCCAGGACAGCAGCACCACCACTGTACCCAGGACTGACCCGCTGGATCAGGGATGGTTGGGATGGTATTATCATTTTATTTTAGCAATAACCCAAAGCCCGTGACAACATCGAGGTGCGGCAGTGCGCTGGCATCTCTCCGTGGCAGGACATAAACTTGCTTCTTTTACTGCCAGCCGCGAATTAGTAGACTGACTGTAGGATCCTGCGCAGCGCACATTATTTTAATGTGTATAAAACATTACACAAATGCAGCAAACATTACTGCGGGCGCTGGTGTGTGAAATAGAATGTAATACCCTCGCCCACTTTTCCTGGGTATGGCGCGCTTGCCTCAATACATTGCAAGTTAAGCATATTGTGTGCACGCACCAGAGGCTGCAAGTCACTCCGTCAGTAAATAAGAAATGTTATTATGCTCACAAATCACCTTTTCCATAACATTACACTGTGTACCCATTTTCCAAGGTATGAGCAATCCTTCCAAATATCTATGCACTGGCAGATCCTAATATTGAGTAATTCTGTTGTTGGACCGGATTCCCGCACACACAACACCAACTTTCCATCATAATTAAGCCTTATCACACATGAAGGGTAAAAGGGCGCGCGCCATCCTGCGCAGACGTGGCAGAACTGCTTTTGTCGGTTTGCTAATGTCTTCAATTGGAATATTAAAAGGCGCGGAAAGAAATATCTATTGTATGAAGTTTGCTTCCTTATTTTAAGGCTCGTCGTCTTTCGATCTGGGGGCTTCGCGGCGGAGACCGGCGCGTGTTTAAGAATGCTTTAATATTTTAGAACAAGCTCAATGCGAGGTGGAAATCAATGGATACAGAGAAAAAAATGTTTTGATGCCACGGGGAACGTCTCACAGCATCCCAGCAAATTGAGGTTTAAATTGAGTACTGAGTAGAGATGTGATAATGATAGATAGATAGATAGATAGATAGATAGATAGATAGATAGATAGATAGATAGATAGATAGATAGATAGATAGATAGATAGATAGACCTTCGTACTGCAGTCAGCATTCCCAGCCCTCGGACATATTTGATGTTGGCTTTATAGTGTTTCATCTGTTTATTTAGGGTGAGACGTCTTGCAGATTTCATTGCTCTTCTTCATTACATAAAAGACGGGATATAATTCTGTTTGTTTGGTGGGGTCAGTGTGACCGGACCCCCACACACCCGGGGACTTTACATCCACATTGGGATGTTTTTACATTGACACCTTTCAAGTATTCTCTTTCATATTCCGCACAGAGCTGCTAATTGTGCCTGTTACATGTCACGCTGCTCTCCTGCAAGTCTCAGGTCCGTAAAATAGCAACGAAACCGTGAGCCTATTACAGCGCACAGCCCGAAAATCCTCAGAGTGCAAGAAGAAATGTTTTTCACATTGCAGTTTCTCCAGGATCTGCTCAGCCATTATTTATCAGAGTGGACCTCGTCTGGAGCATTGTAACCTGTGCACATATATTAATTTTCCCAAAGTGCCACATGTTCGCCAGAAGTTTTGGACAATATTATTATTTTTATTATTTATTAATTTTTATTGCTTAAAGGGAAACTATCACCTGTTTCTTGTAGCCCAAACCACAGGCAGCATGAATCAGAGCCCGGCTGCACTACTGCAGTCACGTATACCGGTAATTTTCTCTAAAACATGATCTGGAGACCATAATCAGAGACTAGTACGGCTCTATCCTTGGCCGGCACCTCCCAGCACTATTCCAGGTGATTGACTGGTCTCTCCTACAGCAAGAAACCATCAATCATGGAGCGGCGCTGGGCATAGTAGCCGCAAAGGGATGGAGCCGACCAAGTCTCATCTCTGACCAGATCTTCTAACTATATTTTCACTGAAATGCTTCAGACTTGAATAAAGAGATATGTTTGTCCATGCCCTCATCATCTCCCACCAAGACTACTGTAACGTTCTTCTCTGTGACCTCCCATCTATCACTTTTGAACCCCTTCAATACATTCTCAACTCTTCTACCCAGTAAAAATCACCTCCCTTTGTTTCTCCTTTGCCAATTCCTCCATCGGCTACATATTCTCCGGTCCATAAACTGTTCCCCGACCACATACACCCCATAAGTAACTCCCCCAATACCTGCCCACACGTAATCTCTAGTCCATACTTCTGAGACCTAATTTTTGCCACTAGCTCCCTGATCCTCATAAGCAGAGATGAGTGAACGTGTTCGGAAAACATTTGCCAATCTCAAATTCGGCACAAACGTAGCACATTCAAATTTGTGGTGGCTTTCACAAGCATTTTTAGTCAAAGTCGGCAAAATTTGGTCACAGTTCGGTAAGTCATCGCGTTTCCACTAATGCTTTTGTACTACTTTGGCTATGATAGTGGTGCTCTATGATGATCGGGGGGATAGCAGGACGTGTTTTGATGAGGGGAGGGGATTTTTTTTTCATTAACTTTATGTATGTTGATTCCAGCAACCAATCAGGGCACAGAAACCATCCACAATGTCATGACCCAAGGTCTTCTGTGATTGGTTCCCGAAGTCACATGTCCCTGGCATTATAAAAAGCGGACATCTTGTTTTGCTGGCGCCATTGTCTCAGTATCACAGTGCAGAGAGGTCGCTCCTACGCTAGTGCTGCTGCTGAAGGTGATCTTGTCAGTGAAATAGATAGGATCCAGTCCTGTGTGAAATCAATCTTCCAGCATCAAAGTAGATACTGGTAATACTGTGGTTCAGAAGTAAAGCCACATTTCTCCAGAAAAAGATTTTGTGCTGTTAATATTTTTGGCCATGCATGAGTTCACATTTGAAAATACAAATTGTTTGTGCTAATAGCTTGCTCCTGAAAGAAGGCCACATTTAAGTATGTAAATATTCAGTGCTAATAGTTTTTCTCCAGCCAGGAGTCCACATTTCTGAATTTAAATAGTTTTGACTAATAGCGTGCTACAGAAAGCAGGATACATTTCATTGTAGAAATCCTTTGTGCTAATTGTCTGCTCCAGCCGGCAGGCCACATTTCACATTTCTGCAAGGGACAGAGCTTGGAGCAGCATTTCTAGCTTAAACATTGATCAGTGACAGGTGTAGGCATGGTGGTCTGAGAGCCCTGCCAAATTCAAGCAAGAAACATGAAGGAGACCCAACTTGAAGTCGAAACATTTTAAAAATTAGGGGTAGACACCATTAAAGTGGCATAAATTAATTTTATTTATTTTACTCACTTATATAGTGCCATTAATGCCACAGCGCTTTACAGACATTATCAATTTTCCCAGAGTAGAAATAGTATAATGGGGCTCTGACACCCCTTCCACTACAGGCAGCCCACCAGATAGAGACCCAACTTGGAGTCTCCACATTTCATAAAATTGTTTGTAACATCAGCAGTAATAGCAACTGCAGGCACAGAAGCCATGACAATGGTGTCACAGACTGCAATAATGTGAGATTAATGCAGCACAACAAAAACTACACCATTGCCTAGTCTGCCCAGTCTGCGACTGGGGTGCAAAAGTCATTGGAAGTCTATGACTTGTTCATCTTGATTAAAGTTAGGTGGTCTACACTTTCGGGAGACAGGGGGGTGCGCTAATCTGTCAGGACAACACCAGCAGTGACGAACACAGGCTGCCAGGTATGACAAAACCTCAAAGGCATGACAGGCAAGCTCAGGCCACTATTCCATTTTTGAAGACCAAAATGCAAAGAGTCCAAACCTCCCCTGATGGCATTGATATTGAGCTCAAAATACTCCTGCACCATCCTCTCCAGTCGTTCATTACATGTGAGACTGTAATCTGTTCTGCTGGTGCACGGACTGGTCTAAAAATGTGTGATAAGACTCTATAGTGTGAAAAGATTATTTTAATCACTTATACCCTTTTCACATAAACGGTGCTATACCAATAAGTAATGTAGTGCAGCGAGCTTGGTGCAGTGTGATAAACAGGCAGTGACCCAGGAAAGTTCAAAAGCAAAATGTCCCTTTAATGTTCAACTCACAAAAACACAGCACACGATATCCTCCGGATCACAGCCGGGAACCATATCCTCTGGATTGCATCCTATAAACACGCCAGTCCACCTCCGTAACCTGTTGTTGTGGGCAACTGCACTGCTGTGTACGCTGAGGGTGCCAGGCCTTTCAGCTCCCTTGGCCTTTTGGCTCCACTTGCCTGTGTTGCCTCACACAGGTGGAGCTCTGCAAAGCTGTCTCCTCTGCACTCCTGAAAAACACCAGACTGTCACTGACTTTGACACAACCAAACCCTTTACTGCAGGGCTTTTAACTAGAATCTGTGGCCTTCAGCCACCTGGAAAATCCGGGCCGGGAATGAAAACAGACTGATTCCAAGCTGAGAATGCTGGCCCAGACCCTGATATCCCATGCATGGTCCAAGGCTGACTGCTGCTGTGCCATTTGAAAATGTCTTCCGTGGCTCAATGGATGCCACTTTTCATGGTGTCTGCCCCAAATGTTAGCTGTTTGGGAAGCTTTTTGTCACCACTTAAGGTGTTGTGTGTACGTTTGGTTTGGCCTCCCATTGAATTTAATGGTGTTTGGGTACATTTGTCAAACCGTTTGTCGAACATGTTCAGCGAACGTCTATTTGTTCATTGAATCGAACCGAACCTTGAAAGTTTTGCTTATTTCTACTCATAAGCCCCTCTCATCTGCTCCTCATATCTACAAGACTTCTGCTGTGCTCCTCCAAAACTCTGGAACTCACTAACCTGAAGACCCCAGATAGATAGATGATAGATAGATAATAGATAACAGATAGATGACAGATAGATAATACAGTCATGGCCAAAAGTTTTG
>VIAB01000134.1:295566-311679 GCA_009801035.1 Oophaga pumilio
GTCACAGTACAGGGATAATAAACACAGTGATGTCACAGTACATATATAATACACACAGTGATGTCACAAATGTTCAACAGAGTAGGTGGGATAATAACGCATAGGCACAGTTACACAAAAGAATACCTCCAAACTTTTAATGACACGGTCACACGAAGAGGAACATTTATTATTGCTCAAACTGAAACCCCTTAGTATTTCAATGACTATGATACCCCATTTATGGCCCCCCTACATTATAACCCCACAAATGAATTTCAGCACACAAATTACCCCACATGCACAGTGTGATGACCCCACAGTGACACCAACAAAGTATGATGCCCTCACATTGCCCCCAACAAATTATAATGTCCCCACATCCCTCCACCAAGTGTAATGCCCCCACAGTGCTCTCAACATATTATGATGCCTCTACAGTGCCCCCAACACATTACCTCCTCATAGTTCCCCCCACACAGTATGATACCTCGATAGTGACCCACAGCATTATAATGCCCCTCACAGTCACCCCATCTTAGTATGATACCATCTCAGTGAGCCCCAAACAATAACTCCACAGTAACATGCCTTAATAGTGCTCCAAAAACAATATAATGTACCCCCAAACAAACGGTATGATGCACCCAGTGCGTCCATTGCAGTATGATGCCCTATAGTTTCCAAACACAGTATGATGCCCCATAGCTCCTTCACAGAGTATGATGCCCCACAGTTCCTTTACAGAATATGATACCCCTACATTTCCCCCACACAGAGTAATAAAAGCACAATTCCTCCACACACATATCCCCTACAATATCATGCTCCTCACATTGAACCACTCAGTATGATGCCCCCATAGTGATCATCTCACAGTATGATGAACTCACAGTGATGATTTCATAGTATGATGCCCTACAGTTCCTCCACACACAATATGATGTCCGTAGAGTGACCACCCCACTATATGATGCCTCCACAATGATACCACACAGTAGGATGTCCCCACAATACATTCCACACAGTGACCTCACACAGTATGATTCTCCCACAGTGATCCCCTCTCAATATGATTCCCCCACACACAGTATGATGTCCCCACAGTACATTCCCCACACACACAGTATGTCCCCACAGTACATTCCCCCACACATAGTATGATGTCCCCACAGTACATCCCCCCACACACAGTATGATGTCCCCACTGTACATTCCCCACACACACAGTATGATGTCCCCACAGCACATTCCCCCCACACACAGTATGATGCACTCACTGTACATTCCCCCACACACAGTATGATGTCCCCACAGTATATTCCCCCCAAACACAGTATGATGTCCCCACAGTACATCCCCTCCACACAGTATGATGTCCCCACTGTACATTCCCACGCACACAGTATGATGTCCCTACAATACATTCCCCACACACAAAGTATGATGTCCCTACAGTACATTCCTCACACACAGTATGATGTCCCCACAGTACATTCCCCACACACACAGTATGATGTTCCCACAGTACATCCCATCCACACAGTATGATGTCCCCACAGTACATTCCCCCACACAGTATGATGTTCTCACAGTATATTCCCCCCACACAGTATGATGTCCCCACAGTACATTACCCACACACAGTATGTTCTCACAGTTCCTTCACTCACAGTATAATGTTCGTAGAGTGACCACCCCACTATATGATACCACACAGTAGGATGTCCCCACAATACATTCCACATACAGAGATCTCACACAGTATGATTCTCCCACAGTGATCCCCACTAAATATGATTCCCCACAGTGCATTCCCCCACACACAGTATGATGTCCCACAGTGACTACCCCACCACATGGTGCTCCCACAATGACTACAGTATGATGCCCTCACAAATTCCCCTAACCATATTTTGAGGCAACACAGTGTCCTCCATAAGTACTAACTGTCAAAAATAAAAAAAGCTACTCGCCTTGCCCCATTTCCCCAATGTGCTGCTCCTGTCTGTTCTGTGTGTGGACTAAGGTGGCTTCTCACAGATTGCCAAGGATAATGAATTCAAAGCAGATAAAGGACACTTGCTTTGTCACTTTCGTCCTTCAGGTTCTAGGGCCTAGGACGATTGCAACCTCTGCACTCCCGATAATTACACCCATGAGCACACATATAGGAACTGACATAACAGTCAATCTAGTTATCTGTCACTATGGTTTCTGCTGTTGCAATATTACAGGTCCTTGAAGCAATATAACCACGCATTTCACGCCTCCGCAAACTTGGATCCCTATCATTGAGCGCAATGCAGCCAAACTATTCAGGTGTTCCAAAATTCCCAAACTAATCTCCAGCTGCTCTCAATGTCAGATGGTGTTTGCTCTGTAGATCCCTTTCTTGATTTTATTTGTAGAAAATGTTTTGATCCTTGTTTTTTTTTTTCTTTTGATTGGTTTTTAACTGCTTGGAAATTAAATCTTGTTAAATACTAGGCATGAAGAAAAGCCAGACACAGCAAGCGGAACTCTTTGCTTAGGACACCGGTCACCTCTCAATGACTGAAGCAGGGCCCATAACCTAGTTAACAAGCAGTAAACAATTATATTATAATTTATCTGATATTCAGAACAGAGAATATTTTTAATAGGAGCTAAATTAAAAAGTTGCTTATTTTTACAAGGACGCTGCAATTTTACTCAATTATGATTCGACCCCCGGATGAAGCTTCTAATGCGAAACGCGAGTCAGGTGTTAGTAACTACCTGGACTCATTTTTCCAAATGATAATATATATTGTTGTGCTATTCTTATTTCAATTTATATACTTGTCTTATTTATTCCATTATGCATTGACTATACTATTGTTCTTACATTCTATTACATCAAACCTTAGTACCCGAGTCGAGGTAGCCACCTTTTCCCTGGTTTGCTCAATCCCTCCTTCTTCAACATCATCTATCATAGGGGTATCTACAAGTCCCATAAATATAAGATAGTCATCTAGTCCTGCTGAAATTCATGCGTTTGGCCAACTTTGTGTATGGACACCATAAGCTTTCAGCTGAAGATTTCATGCTAGGGTCCATTAGAAATTGCAGATGGTTGTTCAAATGTACATCTGCCATAGATATCATATCTCCTTCCTAAATAGAAGCCATGAACCTAGTGTGACCAAAGCCATAGACAAATAACATTGTACTCAAGCCTAAATAATAATTGACAATATTTCAAAATATTTTTTTTGACAACAGGAGATTGACTGGGAGTTTGCATTTTCATAACAATACGACCAATAACCATTGCCAAAATGTACCCCTAAAATTTGGGATCTGCATCAAGCCAAACAAAGTTAAGGGAGCTCTGCTTTCTGGAAGGTACTCAAAAGTTTCTGTGGTGCCCAGAAGGTCTACCCGCTCTTCTGGGAGTCCATGTAGTCTCCCCTTTTTCTGGTAGCATCTTACACAATCTGGGAGAGATTGAGAGTGTGGCTAAAATGCACAGTAAGCAGTGACCAATGAGTCTAGTTGGATTTTCCAAGTTCTTTTGGTGATCTTTCATAGCTCTTCTAATTGGCATCTAAGATCTGGAGCTTCTGGTACATGGTCTACCTCAATAGTCTTGGGAATTGGCTGGCTTTCATAATTAATTTTGACATGTGACACTAGTCTAGCACCAATCCAACCTTCATCCATAATTAGATGCTTTCATCCTGGAGATCACCTATGACCTTCTTGAAATACTCTTGGGTTCTGTTAAATCCAGACCACTAAGAAACACTACTTTTCATTGTTTATTTTCTTCCTAATTGCAAAGTTGAGCAACCTTCTAAAATCTTCATTAAAGGAAACCTGTGTCCAAGTTTCTGGATCTAAACTGCTGCCACCACTTTTTTCTTTATGACTCTGTGGCCCAGAACACCCGTAGAAATAAAATATACATTGCTCTCCTGGTAAATCTCTCTTTGGTTATAAGCGCCGAATTGTCCGATAGGCAAGTAATAAAACAAAACTTGGACCTTGCTGTGAGTTAACTAACCAAGTCCATCTACCAGAGGGCCTTGGTTAGTTATCTCACAGCAAGCTCCAAGGTTGTTTCTTTTTACTTGCCCTTTGGGTAGGGTTAGCAGGCTCAGAACTGATAGGTAGGGTTAGCAGGCTCAGAAAAGGCAGCGAAGTTGGTCTGCTTGCCGCTGATTACAAGGGAACGATTTACTAGGAGAGTGGTGGGTAATGTTAATTTCAGCAGGTATGCCGAGCTACAGAGCGGTAAGGAAATAATCGATGGGATCATAATTAAGCAACACATAAGGTGGTGGCAGCAATATAGCTAAGGAAAACCTGTTGATTGGTTCCCGTTAAAAATAAATTCTCCCATTTTGCTGCTGCAGAGTATCTGAAAGTCCCTTATCTAGTTGAACAATCTGCAAAAAAAATATACAAATCACTTAGAGCTCCTGTCCCTGGTTCGGACAGCTCTCTCCATTCAATGTTAGGGATTGCAGGAGGGAGGTGGTTGTGCCAAATCTACTGTACAGTGAAGAGAGGAGAAAAGCACATGATGTGAAAATAATGGCAGGATAGAAGCTGTGCTGATGCCTGAAAGCAAGTGAAGACAGCAGCACCTTGGATACACAGAGCTCACATCCAGCCTATATTACAGAGAGAGAATGTCCCATAAGAGAAAAATCTCAAATTTGGATCGGGCTGCAAAATACATATCAGGTAGTCAGAAAATGAGTGAAACAATGAAGATTGAAGACTGAAACTTAGCGCAATACCATTAACTACTGGTGAAAAAAAAAATTTCCATATCAAAGGTGTCCATTAAACTTCACCTAAGAAATATGATAGTGGACGTGTCTGCGTTTCGGCGCGCTCTGCATGATATACTTCTCCAGTCTGATTTATACATGCAAGAAGGATCTTCTTTGAAAGGCTCATCATTTCCAATGCATCTTAAATGTAACCCTGTCAGAAGTGTGATGTACGGAGGGGGCACCCTGCCGAGACCACTTTAGTCAGGCTTCAGATATTGAATTAAATCTCTGCTGAAAGTTGAAATTCTACTTTGTTATTTGAAACCCGCTCCGGTTACACTTTAGGCTGAGCCAAAAACGGAGAGACCTCTGAGTATGATCATAGATGGTTTTCATGTAGCGCTCTGACATAACACAGGCGGGCAGGCGTAAGCAGCATGTTGCTTTTGTACAGCAATATGGTGTTTGAACAGCGTTCAAATAGGAATGGATAGAGTCATTTATCTACCTGCTCGATGCAAAAATGGCAGCCTTATGTTCTATGTATAATACCTATGATGCAATATTTTAGGTGATTGACAATGTAAAGAGAAATTCCCTAATATACTATAGCATAGGGTGCTGACATTGGATCTGCAGACATCCGTATGGAAACTAAAGAATGATTATTGCAGATCTAACCCATAATGGGACCCCTTAAAGGAGTCTACAATGGCATATTGCAGGTAAATGGCATCACTCAATGACCAATGAGGATTTGATCTCCGCCACCCCTGAAAATGAAAAGTTGTGCACCCCTGCACTATGCCACTCCGGACAACTAGTGAACGATGATGGGGCCACGCTGCAGCTCTTTACTGATCCAGAGGCCGCCGTGCAAGCAAAAAAAGGGGGATGCAGCAATATACAACGGCTGTATGCCCTTCCTTCTCAAGACCAGACGGGGAAGAAAAAGTCAGCGCTAAACTGTGAAAGTCATTGTGATGGCACCTTTTAATAGTTTATATATGGAATTAATCTACATAAATTGTAGACAGCTTCATGTATGAATGTTATTATTGTCGAGAGCTGCACTAACAATTGTGAAGCATTCAGAGCTGAAATCACCCAGCATTCTCTATTAGATATCTCCCTATATGGCCAAGATCAGACACTGATCGACAAGGGACCCTGTGCCAGACTTGAGCCTGGACACCACTTACCCCCTGTGAAGCTCCTTACATATTCACAGTAGGCACACGTATATAAAATATGCACCTGCTATATACATTACACATGTATATAAATAGTACAAATGTAAGGAGATGGACATGTTTGGGACTAGCCAAGAGTGGGAAAAGCTAAGGTGAAGAGACAGTTCCTGGTCAAGACGTCAGATAGTGACCATCATGCCCAGAAGCAGGCCTATGGTCTGATCAGTCAGCAGAGCCACATGAAGTGGGTGTTGTTAATGTGAGTGGAGACCAAGTCTGAAGATAGTGTGATCCTGAGGAGAGAGAGAGAGTGAGAAAAGTGACCGAAGGACAGAGTGATCAACTGGAGATGGGTCCTGAGACAGGGAACCTAGCAGTACTGCTCGGAGTTTAAAACTCAGAAAGGTAATGGGCCGAGACGGAACAGAGAACGTGAAATGAAGAGTGTGCTCCAGGCAAGAGTTCCAAAGCGTCAAAAGAAGAGAAGTTAAGCACCGGCCATACTGGCAAACTAGTTCCTTTAAGATGAAAGAGGACGTGAAATCGAGAGATGAGAATAGGACTTTTTTGGGTTGCAGTGAAGGCAGGTAAACCAGTGAAGACAGAGGTCAAACGAGTTCAGAGGAGGGAATAGAGAGTATATGTGAAAATGTTCCATGTGTTGAAGAAACGTTAATCAAACTGTGTACCAGCTATCTCTTGTACATAATCCCCACCAAGTTACCGTTAAGTAAAAAGTTTATTTTTGAGTGGTGGTCTTCCTCGTTGAACTATTCAAAATCCGGTCCTGGCCAGTGAAAGTCATCTGCATCATGCAACGGCATAGCGCCACCATAACACAAGTCAACACACCCAGCCAGGACCCTCACTTTCATGTAACATGCCAGGGCATAGGAAATGAGTACCTCTGTCACAGCTGCTGTCCCGCACTACTTTACACTTGGCGTAGTTGGCAGGATCAAGTCTTGCAGCCAGAAGAGCAGAGTGATGAGAGGAAGACTCAAGTTATGTGGAGAATGGCGCTGACCACGAACTTCAAAATGGCGGTTAGTGACGCAGATCAACAAGAAAGTCCCGCCCATTGTGGGCATAGAATGTACAAAAGGGCACAAAGTGCTGTCCAGCCCTCCAGATGTTACGCCTACCGGAGGGAGTGTTGTGACTAGAAGTGCCAGCCCACAGAGCGGAGTGGCTGCTTCAGTGGAGTAAAGTGGAAGGAAAAGGCCCAACCAGTAAGGTGTGACCCAGGAAAACGGGCAAAGGAAATAGAGAAACGGGATGGTGAGCCGAAGAGAACTTCATCCAGCGAAAGGCGGAGACGTGAGGAGAGCGCGGTACTACATGGTGTTCGAGTCGAGAGCTATGATGGCAGAGTGGGAGCTTATGTTGGTGAAAGAAGGCCTCGCGCTTGATGAAGAAATAGGACTTGGTCGGCTGTGGCAACTGGTGAGGGAGGAGGTAAGGCCAGGTGACCTGGCAGAGAAGGTCACAGGGTCCCCAGAAAGAGAGCGAGAAGCAGGACACGAGCTAGAGGTTGAACCCCTGACCTTGGCCTGGTTTACAAACCGCAGGAGGGCCAAGAGGCTGGAAGCCTTATGAGCTCAGATGCTAGTGGGTTTCCCACCAACCACAAAAACAGTCACACCCATGAAAGAAAATCCCATGCCACCAAGGCATAGTGGATCCTGAACGTGATCCGGGGCAATATGTCTAGCTCCTCATACAAACATGCACACAAGTATATATAAAATACACAAATACAAGAGATGAATTTACACAATGACATTCTTGTGATGCGCTAGTTCAAATGAGCTATGACTTTTTTGTTCATTCATCCATTCATTTAATATTATAACATATATGAGGTTTTCAATGTTTTAAAAATGCTATTTTGCTAAACTGGTTTGTAAATAGTTACGTTTGTGCTTGCTTTATATAGATTTAATTAAGAAAATAAAACAATTGCAATGTTTTTTTTCTGCCATTTACAGATCACCGTGTTTTCTGTATTGTACGGGCTGTGACGATCACAGGGATACCAAACGTTTCCATGTTATATAATAGTTTATTATGTTTATTTAAAAAAATTTGATTACTGTAGCTGCTTTTCATTATTTTTTAGTAAATTTGTAGGAAAAAAAAAAGCTTGACTTTTAATATAGTCATAATACACAGGTATATAAAGATTTATCTCTATGTACCAGCACAATATGCCTGTAAAGAAGAATACTACGGTATTTAAATCTTTAGGCACAGAAAATCCTCCTATGCTTAGCAGTACAGTCTGTGGATCACTGCTAATGTTTCTGTCATGCTGTGAGAATTTGAAGAAATCTACAGAAAACAGACGGATGCCGGGGCCCTATCTCCCAACATTCTGAATCTAGGAAGAGGAGGAGGAGAAAGGAAAAGTTTAGTGGGCAGTCTTATTCGTGGATTGGCAGCCTTCTCATTATGAAGAGGTAGCTGTGAATCAGTAAGTAGGACCGCCTACTGGACTCTTAAGCTGAAAAATGAAGGGTGTTCTTTAATGAGAAAAATACACTAATTGTTTCACACAAAACTATTTAGCAAACTGGTCAGGTCTTCTTGCCTTATAACATGCTACCCAGAGATGGGGCTGAATTTACAAAATGATAGATTTCCTTTTTGAGGTATATAATTTTTTCTATGAAAGTCACTCACTAGAGGTGAGCAAAAAGATTTACAGGACCCATATCCAGCGGCCACATCGGTAGTCCTTGGCCACTGGGCTAGAAGCCTGCACACCTTCTCCTCTCATCTGCCGGCATTGCAATTTCTGATTAGTATGATATCTTTGTTGCTGTGCAATACACACATGACATCACACCAGACCTACTAACCATAAGAAGTACTGAGGATGCCGGAACGAGGAAAGAGGTTCACAGAACTTTGGTTGGGTGACACTGAGGATGCCTACAGGAGGAAAGAGGTTCACAGAACTGTGATTGGGTGACACTGAGCATGCCGGCAGGAGGAAAGAGGTTCACAGAGCTGTGGTTGGCTGACACTGAGGATGCCGGCAGGAGGAAAGAGGTTCACAGAACTCTGGTTGGGTGACAATGAGGACGCCAGCAGGAGGGAAGAAGTTCACAGAACTCTGGTTGGGTGACAATAAGGACACCAGCAGGAGGAAAGATGTTCACAGAACTCTGGTTGGGTGACAATGAGGACGCCAGCAGGAGGGAAGAAGTTCACAGAACTCTGGTTGGGTGACAATGAGGATGCCGGCAGGAGGAAAGAGGTTCACGGAACTCTGGCTGGGTGACACTGAGGATGCCGACAGGAGGAAAGAGGTTCACAGAACTGTGGTTGGGTGACAATGAGGATGCCGACAGGAAGAAAGAGGTTCACAGAACTCTGGTTGGATGACACTGAGGATGCCAACAGTAGAAAAGAGGTTCACAGAACTGAGGTTGGGTGACACTGAGGATACTGACAGGAAGAAAGAAGTTCATAGAACTTTGGTTGGGTGACACTGAGGATGCCGACAAGAGGGAAGAGGTTCACAGAACTCTGGCTGCGTGACACTGACAATGCTGGCAGAAGGAAGAGTTTCACAGATCTCTGGTTTGGTGACACTGAGGATGCCGGCAGGAGGGAAGAGGTTCACAGAACTCTGGTTGGGTGACACTGAGGATGCCGACAGGAGTGAAGAGGTTCACAGAGCTCTGGTTGGGTGTCACTGAGGATGCCAGCAGGAGGGAAGAGGTTCACAGAACTCTGGTTGGGTGACACTGAGAATGCCGGCAGGAGGAAGAGTTTCACAGATCTCTGGTTGGGTGACATTGAGGATGCCGGCAGGAGGGAAGAGGTTCACAGAACTCTGGTTGGGTGACACTGAGGATGCCGACAGGAGTGAAGAGGTTCACAGAGCTCTGGTTGGGTGTCACTGAGGATGCCAGCAGGAGGGAAGAGGTTCACAGAACTCTGGTTGGGTGACACTGAGGATGCCGGCAGGAGGGAAGAGGTCCACAGTACTCTGGTTGGGAGACACTGAGGATGCCGACAGGAGGAAAAGGTCCAGAGAACTCTGGTTGGGTGAGTATGTACTATCGATATGGGTTCTAGGAATCTTTTTGCTCACCTCTACTGTACACATAGCCATTTTCATTGGCAACTGATGGGTTAAATTGGGAATCATGAAAACATTTTTAAAAGTAAAACACATGTGATTTCTCCTGCAGAGTATTGTCATGTTAATTGCACCTCTATGCGTGAAAGCTTCAAACTGTCAACCTCCATTCTCTGCACAGGAAAAAAAAAGTATATATATAAAGCCCTAAAATCCTTGATATTTGTACAGTGGTTAATTTTATGCATCTACTTTGAAGGTGAATCACAGCAAGAGAGAGGGGAGCATTGTAGAACTTGAAAAGGCAGCTGTCAGGCTTTAGGAATGGACGTAACGTCATCGGCACTCCAGCATCGCTAAGTGTGTCAGCTTTTCACAAAGTCCCAATCTGAACAGGAACCCAATGCAAAAACATCATTATGTTAATACATCGTGAACAAAAAATAAAGAGAACAGCTAGAATTAAGTTGCCATAATCTGGCCGGTTTATTTGTAAATGCGTTATATCAGCCACAATATATGTGTATATATATATCACCCCCACGTATGGTGGCATGCTTAATAAGCCTCTGTGGCGATTGTATAGTGCAGTGTATAGGCGTGAAAGAAATGTCGTCCCTGCGGGACCTGGAAGCATTTTTACAAAAAATACCCAACCTGATATATTTTTAACACAGCAGCCGCATTAACGGCTCAGAAAGAAAGAAATGTCCGACAGTCACACGCTGGTAGCAGGGTTTTGTTGTCTGGAAGAAATAACATACCTGAGATGTCTACCCAAAAGAATAATACAAAGGCAAATCACTAAAATACACCTTAGTGCTTAAGGAGAAACGTGACACAAATAGAAAACTCGACTCCCTCGCCAACAGACTCCTTCATGATAAATAAATGGGAAAGCAACAACAAGACATGAAAAAGAGTTGTAAGGAGCATTCGTGTGATTCTCCGAACTTGTTAGATATTTGAGTAAGACTTGGTCCTCACTTGGAGACTCCATAGACCGAACACTGGTAGTAGGATGGGTCTTACTGATGAGCTCATGGCACTGTGATAGGGTGCCAAACTTGCCACATGTCAGTTTGTGAAATTTCTTACATGCCCAAGATAAAAGGGATTTTTCACTATTTTTTTTTAACTGAGAACCTCCTCCAATTGCTGCTGCTCCACTGATTCTGGAACAGTTTTTCTTTCCTTTCTGCGCCCCTCCATTCCAAAGTTACGCCACCAGGAAAAAATGAAGCAAATTTGCCCTTCAGCTAACTGGGCGTAGAACTACTGTGTGGGTGCGGTCCTGATTTCATTGGCCAGTGTCCGAGGAGAAGAAGCAAACGCCCATGAAGAACTTCTCTAGCTGGTTTAAGGGAAAATTTCCATTATTATTATAGGATGGCATATCTTTTGAATTGTGTAGTCCAGAAGAAAAAGCAAAACTGTCCCAGAATCAGCAGAATAGCGCCAAATAGAGGAAGTGCTCAGTTTACGTTTGAAAAAATCAGTGAAAGGTCTTCCTTATCTATAAATGCTTATTGTCAAATAAAAGCATTTTGAGGTATCAAGAGCTCAACCAAGAGGAGTAGACCTTGAAAAGTCATGCAGTGGCGCCATCAGTGCTGAAGAGGGTGGCACGTAAAAGTTGCATATCCATGGTTGAATCACTTACTACAGAGTCTCAAACTGGATATGGAGCTTCATGAAATGGGTTTTCAAAAATGATCAAGAATACACACGTACTGTTATTTGTCTGATGTTGTGAAGTGGATCCTCCAAGCCCAGGTCTGGGTGGGCACACGATTCACGGGCATTAATGGAGCAGTCAGGTAAGGCACATGGGAAACAAGGACTTGAAGCACCGGAGGCCGAAGACACACTATGCACACAAAACCAAACATAAGTATGGGGAAAGTCCTTTCCTGGGCCACTGTGCACATAGTGAGGTCAAACATTTGTAGTTTGGTGTGAAGAAACATAAGTGGCTTCACAGAGTCCTGATGTAAACCCCAACACCATTGGATTAACTGGAACACCAATTCCGAGACCTTCTCATCCAACATGACTTTTTGTTCTATCAATTTGTCTTTTAGCTTGATGGGTCTAAATTCCTACAGACACAGCAAGGACTAATCTCTATATAGTTTTGGAATTGGGCATTCAACAGCATCACAGCGGTTTGATGGTCGATCAGATGTCCTCATCTTTATTCTCATATATTGTTTATGAGGACATTAAATTCTCGTCAGTTTAATATGGTCGATATGAATGAATAAATAAAAGTAAGGGAACCAAGATCAAGCCAAAAATTGCTTTTTCGATGATGATGAAGATCTTTGAGGGTACCATGGTAGACAAGGGAAGCAAACAAGTGGATTCTTGATCAAGTGATGATGATTCTTCAGCTTGAAGTAATAATCATTGGACTCAATGTTTTATGAGAACATCCGACTGATTATAAAATACAATTAGGCTTGGAAATGTTGAAAAGGTGGATGAATAGGACAGTCAGTAAGATGATGGAGACTATCACTGATATAATTTCATTGAGAAGACTCAAGACGCAGCTGACATGACATCTCATGTTAATAATCCATATGTTGTCCTATCTCAACTTTGTGGATGTCATAGTTTCTAAATCTCTAAAGTTGACATTTCATCCAAAGTAACCATGTGATGCGCATTTCAACAAATCAGTGGCTCAAGCCTTATACAAGTACCACACTTGTGCATGGCATCACTATGGAAGTCACATCACCTGTAGAGGGAATATTTTTAATGGAACCATGATGGTAAGTGATACCTTAGGTAAATCAATCAACCAACGTGCAGTTTCTGAACAGCTGAATTTCCTCCTAAGGTTGGAAACCATACAAGTGACCTAATTGGTCAAAATTGAATTTCGTTCAGTGCATCCCTGGAGTAAGAAGATTAGATAGTCAGCTCTACTGGAGTGATTGATGTCGAGCAGAGAGCAGATATCTAAAATGAAACAGTTATTATCTCTTAAAGGTGGCCATACAACAATAGCTGTCGGCTGAACCCACACATATGTGCATTTCGCACGGCCAAGCTTACAGATCTTTACTGTGTGGAGAAAAGAATCCCACAGGGGTGGACCAAAATCTTATGCCGAGCTTCCAAGTAGCCACAACCTCTTAGACAAGCCATAATATACTATTTTCACTGAAAACACATAACTTAATAGAAAACAATACTGTTCTTTATCCCTCAGCTTGATTGACAGCCCAAAAGGCGCAGTGGACAACTTGAGGGTCTGCCAAATCATAGCAATGTTCCTAAAGAAAACAGCGACGTCTTCTGTTCAATGTTTTGAGTCTTGTGCCAGTAGCTGAAAACCACATCCTTCCCTGGGCAGCCTTCCTCTATTAATGGATATCACTTGATTCCTAAACTGTTTTCTATGGAAAATTCCTATTTATGCCAAGAAACCTTTTTATCTATGTATCAAGACTTCGAACATGACTTATACAGTGAATCCATGGCATGTAAAGAGCTGATAAATATGGAAATCCATCATCGAAACCCGGGTCACGATCTAGAATGCACTCATATTAAATTTGTTGCCAGGAATACTTGAGACTCTTTTTATCTCCGATATGTAAAGTTCACTTTCCCCAGCTCTTAATCATTTCTCACATTATGCTAGGTGAAAGGCCGCTTCCTTTAATGTGAAATAGACATATATTGGTAATGTAACCCGCCTTTGAAGTGGGGAAGCTTGGTTAAATCTTGGTGTCACGTGTATGACCTTGTAAATTACATTTTATCTTTCCCAACATTCGAGTCCAAAAATTTGGGACTGGAAAATCTTTTCTTCAAGGTCTAATTGTGGCCAAGTTCTTCTACTTCAACATGAAGGAACCCGAAAATATATATATTAACCCTATTATTGCCATAAGTCTTTAATAAACCAAACTTCTATTTTTGCGTTGTTTTTTTAGAGTTCTTTTTGTCATGTATACATTTTATTTTTTGGGGATGAGTTTTTCTTTCTTGTGGGTTTTTAGACATCTACAAAACTATCAAATTATCATTGACAAAAGTCATTAAGATCAACTAGGACAAAAGAAACCACCTTGGTCCCTGGTAAAGCTGAGTTTACATCAGCCAACCGATCGCCAATCGGCAACATACTTGCCGATCGGCAGACATTTAATAGACTGTTTAGACATGCGTAGAGAGATTCAGTTGTGCACATAACAATCAATAATAGATTGTTCTGTGTCCATAGGCTGCTAATGTTCTCGGCAGCACAAGTCCTAATCACACATGACAATATGCTGCTGAGAACGAAGATTTTTTAAGCAAGGCAAAAGATTAATTAACCCAACATAGTAGTGTTTTGATTTTTTGTCGGGTGATTGTTCCTAGGAATGCTCGCTCCTCGTAATCATGCAGTGTAAATGTACTTATAACCCTTGTGGATCCAGAAGGCTTGTAGGGATTTTTTTTAGTTTAACGCTAAGGGCTTTATGGCTTTTGGTCATGCAATTATCTCGGAAAAACCACCCAACCTCAATGTGTCTCTGTGAGGCAAAAAGCTTTGGGTCTCCACAGAATTTGGCGATTCCAAAAGTGGGAAAGACCCAGAAAAAATAATTTTGCAATCTACTGTATGGTGTAAAATTATTGCTAAAATGCAAAAAAACTGAAATTCAAATTTAACATGTGGAGATACTCTAAAAATACTCCCATTTTTGGTGGTGAAATTAGCTTCATGACCCGTGTTTAGACGGGAACAACAATGAACTTTGCTACCACTCACACTTTAGTGCATAATAGAAACCACAAGGCATTTCTTGATCCATCACATAATGGATGAGCCAAGCGCCCAATGGACCGTAAAAAATAGAGTCTGTCAAGCTCTGGTTTCCGTTGTTTTGATGGTAAGAATGGCCCTGCAGATGGGACTGCCAATGAATGCTCAGAGCAGAGCATAAACAGAGCTTTAGAATTTTATTGCTTTGGATTTTTTTTATTGGGGAGTATTTATATCATTTAATTTCTTTATTCACTATGATTTTTTGGAGAATATTTTTGCTTTTGCCATTGGTTAAAACTGGGGATACACAGTTACTAAAGATTGATGTACGACATTGGTAAATTGCAGAATAGTGCAAATGAATGGGGTCGCATTGTGACCCGCAAGGTACCTCGACCCCAGAAATCTAGTCACAAAAAATCTGATTAGTTCCAACTGTTTTCAACTCACCTGATGAGGTTGATTCTTTAAATCCTAGGCAAGGTGAAAAAACAGACCAAAGGCGGTGGCACAGCAGGCAAAACTTGACGGAGGAACAGTGAGGACCAGGAAAGCAGGCAGATAAGTAGAGCAGAGTACAACAGTAGATGCAGAGGCAGGACTGACATACAAAAGGAACTGAAGATGTATAGAAAGTTCAGGACTAACAGTAGCGTTTGCAGTGTGGAGAAGTCCAGAGACAAGTTTGTTGTGCTAACAGCAGATGAAAGTTTAGTTACAGGTTTGAACCAAGAAGTAAATGCTGAGATGATTGCCAGCTGCTTACAGCAGATGAAGGGTTCATCAGCAAACAAATGAATAGACGCTGATGACAGTGATGAACAGTCAAAATTGCTTCTAGAGTTGATACATTATGATGCAGCAGTCTTTGTAGTCCAAGTACAGAGAAGAGTTTGTTATGCTTACAGCAGATGAAGGTTTAGTTACAGGTTTGAACCAGGAAATAAATGCTGAGATGATTGCCATCTGAGAGAACTGGTGAGATCAATTTCAAGGCAAAAAGGTAAGTGAACGCAAAGCTTACTTAACACTATGACACAAATCAGTATAAGAGACGGCCTTAAATGGTTTTGGGTAATGATGTCACTTGAGTTTGCTGGACAATTATGAAACTTAACGTGAAACAGAGCAAAGGGTGGCAGTCATAAGGTAAGGGAGCATTGTTTGGCCCTGGAGCCGAGACAGGTGAGTAACATCAAATTTTGTGACTTGATTGGAAACAGTTGTGGAACCTGGCGAGATGTTCCTTCTTTCTACCATATCCTAGGTAAAGAGAAAAACACGGATTTTGGTAAGAACTTACCTGTAAAATCC
>VIAB01000134.1:318011-334455 GCA_009801035.1 Oophaga pumilio
TACCACCTATACAAATGCACCTTAGTCTTTCTTTCCCAAAGCAAAACCTTTTCTACCTTATCGCTAATAAGGTCATGTCTTGTTCCATTCTATATGGTTTATATACATTAAACATGAAGCACTTCTTCTCTGACCATTGTCATGATAGTATTAACCTAAGGCAGACAGCACAGGGATGGTGTTATGCGTCTGGATTCAAACCCTTGAGCCTGTGCTTTGTGGTCATCATCTTTGTCCACCGAGCCATAGTAGATACTTTTTTCCTTTTATTTAGTTCCTGCTATCCTTGCTTCAGTCTTTTTAGGATAGCAGGTGATTTCAATTACTCATTTGTCCGCCCGATTATCTTTCGGGTTCTGCTTTATATACTTTCCCCCTGCTGGTATTTTCTGCTCATTTGGATGTCCAGCCATACTGCTGCAGTTTAAGCCCGGCAGTGAAAGACCAGCTAGGGTTTATCTCTCTGCTGTTTATGTTCTTTACCCTGCACCCATCTTCTGTTTCTTTTAGGAAATAGGCGGCATATTCTGTAACAGTACGTACTTAATCCTTTATTTTGTATTTCTGGTTTGTTTTACTCACTCTGGAATCTCTTTCTATTTCAGCACACAATCTCTTCTGTAGGTAATTTACACTCTGCTGTGCCCTCTGGCTAGGGTTTTATCTCTCTGCTGTTCATGTTCTTTACCCTACACCTATCTTCTGTTTCTTTTAGGAAATAGGCGGCATATTCTCTAACAGTACGTACTTAATCCTTTATTTTGTATTTCCTGGTTTGTTTTACTCACTCTGAAATCTCTATTTCAGCACACTTTCCCTTCTGTAGGTAATTTACACTCTGCTCTGCCCCCCCGGTTCTTTAGGAGGAAAGTGAATCTCTCGACAGCCTTTCCCTCAGCATAGGTCCAAGTTGCAATCATTTAGTCTGTAATTAAGGCTACTTCATCTCATGCAGGAACCAGTAGAGATTGAAGGGTCAGGATCTCTAGTCTGTACAGGAACTGGCACGGTCAGTTGCAGTTTTTAGGGTGTTACCTATTTTTCCAAGTTATTTGCTTCACTATCATAGCATTAGGCTTCCTTCTACTACCCAGGACTAAAAAAAAAGTGACCTATAGCATTGGACTTATTTTTATGCTCCAAGTGTGATCTTGTGAGGTTTTTGGTCTCTACCCCCTTTTCTAACACTAAATTATACCCAATAGTTCTATTATACATAGCAAGGCATGACAATATTTTACAATCGAAAATCAAACACTCGCAGAGTCGCCCTCTTAATCTTAGCATGGCAATGCATATTGTTCGCCTATTACAGTAATTAATCGGATGCCGACAGGTAAGCATGACTTAATGGGATGAAGTTTCAAAGACAAAGCGTTCTACCTCGCTGATGATTCTCTTCAAAGCTATCTCCATATGTGGATACAAAGTACAGTCCCTGTGGGTTTCCTAACGCTCTACCTTTGTATTTCTATTAGACTGAATTATTCATAGAGCGAGGAGGAAGGAAGAGATGGGAGAAGTGTGTCCAGCTTCTCTGTGGAGGCTCCTCATAAAGAAACAACGGGTTCCATGTTGCAGATAAAACATCTCAAGACCATGGAGCAGCTTGACCAAAAGCTAATATAATTGAAATAAATGAAGAACGTGAAGCTCCGCAATGTAGGAATTCCCTCTGTGAAGTCTATACTCCCTAAAATGATTTATTGAAGAGGGCTTGTCTACATGAGGCAACCAATTGCCCAAATAATACATATTACATCCATGTAGAAATGTCCTATCTCAAACCTCTCCCCCATATTTCATATCAATGTAGCAGCTTGGTCTCCAGAACTTTTCATCCTACTCTAAAGCAGGCGTATAAGGGGTGTGCCTCTCTTCGAACAGATTGACATACCTGACATGCCTGTGTAAGGAGACTTAAAGGCCATGAAATACATCTTATAGAAATTAGATATGCAAATTGCTTCTTCAAAGAGGAAGGTGACTGGAACTTGTGCCAAATATTGGAAGCAGAAATACTAAAAGTCAATATCAACTATTTAACGAGACTTGCCACATGACTTAGGATTAAAGCTAAACCAGAATCTATAATTGCAGACTCGTGTTTTGAGGTGTTGCTCCTCTTCAGTGGAAAGCAAGAGATCAGAAACCCGAAACACATGTCTGTAGAAATTCTAGTTTAGCTTCTTATCTTAAATCATGTGGCAAGACTGGCTAAAGGTCTTCTTGGAGCTTTTCTTGGAGTCCATGAGGTCTTCTTTTTTTCCAGGAGCATCTCAGACGATTCAGGAGAGTTGACAAGTATGACTGTATTATAGGACTACCGGAATTAGGACATAAATGGAAGCCAGACAGAAAAAATACCATAGTCTATAAACAAGAATGGTGTTGTATAAAATAAATAATCACACTACAGATACAATGGAGTCCTCTATTGAACCCTCAAAGGGGCACCTCAGTTTCGATAATTGCACTACAATATGAATGGAGATGATTACGAGCACCAATGTTACTATATTACAGGTTTCACAAACTGAGTTTCTTGGTTTTTTTTTTACTTTATCATTAATACCATAGATTTTGACAGACGGAGACGCTCACTCTGGTTGCCTTTTTTGAGGCTTGGTTGAACAGAAGCCTTTCAAAAGCCCCGAGGCAGTCTGAATTCTTTATTTTCTTTTATACATTTGCTGCATGTCGACCGGCAGAAGCATCAAAGCAGGTAACGTCTTTCTTCTACAGCCAGGCAGCAAATTGAGGTGATACATACAAATGGAACTCACTGGGAATTATCAGAGGGGAAACAATTCTGCGGTTTTTGGATGACATTTCATTTTGCAAATCAGGGGACAGCACCCTTATGTGGTAAAATGTGTCAGCGTCTTCTCAGCTGGTCTAAAAAGCGCAGGCTGATGGCGTTGTGACAAGATGTGACCTGTGCGGAGTCTGGACGTCTTTTCATCTCAACAGTGAATAGAAGGGGAGGGGAAGTCACCAGGAAGACAGACGTCCCAGCATCTCAGCTGGAGGCGCAAGGATCCCGAAATGGCAATTGCATGGCTGAAATTCAATATTAATCTAAACTTGCTAAAAGTGCTATTATGTAATATAATGGGCAAAAATATACTATATGCTACTGTGGGGTCCCTGAAAAGAGGGGGGAAATTAGAGGATGGTCTACTGTAAAAAAAAAAAAAACTTCCAAAAGTTTTTATGGATTCAATTAGTCATTCATACAGTATTATGTGCTTTCTGTTACATTTTGGTGGTATATTAAATTAAAACTTCAAAAATGTTTTACGGATTCAATGATTCATCCATACACAGTAACACGGTTCTTGTTACATTTTGCGGCTATATTAAACTCTAAAATAATTTCCAAAACTTTTTATGGATTCAATTAGTCATCAATAGAGTATTATGTGCTTTCTGTTACATTTTGGAGGTATATTACATTTTAAAAAACCTTCAAAAATGTTTTATGGATTCAATGAACTGTAACACAGTTCTTGTTACATTTTGCAGTTATATTAAGCTCTCAAAAAATGTCCAAAACTTTATATGGATTCAATGATTCATCCAAAGCGGTTCATGTTCAACTAAACTTTGCTCAAAATACAAAATATTTAAATGAGGCACTACAGTTGGTGCCTTCAAGGGTGTATGGATGACCCTGCTTCTAATTTTTGGCAGGCTTTGTACTGTGCAGAATTTTTAGAGTGAAGGAGTACCGCAACTATACTTTGCTCACAATATTTGAATGAGGTTCTACTGTTGGTGCCTTGAAGGTTGTATGGATGACCCAGCTTCTAGTTTTTGGCAGGCTTTGCACTGTGCAGAACTTTTACAAGTGGAGGAGTGTCACAACTATACTATGATCAAAATATTTGAATGAGGCACTACAGTTGGTGTCTTCAAGGATGTATGGATTACCCTGCTTCTAATTTTGGGCAGGATTTGCACTTAATGCATAGCCTTTATGAGTCTACGAGAACCACTACATGAAAGTATGAACAGAATGTGTATGAGACCTTCCTTTATGTCTAATGCAGGATGTATCTGAGTCCCTAATTTTGGCACTTCTTGCTTCCTTCATTAATTACACTGAAATTTACAATTTTTTATACAAAATTCAATTTTAGTTTAATTTATATATTTTTAAAATACTTTTTAAGTGTATCTTTATATACAAGTCATTATACAGTAAAAAAAAAATTAACATTTTTGTTCCTGTAAACTCCAGTTTCTCGTGGATTTGTAATGTTTTTTTGTGACTCCTTAAAGTGGAGTAAAAATGTGACACCATTGTTCTCAGCAGCGATCTGGAAGTCAGAGATGCTTCCAGGGGTTTTCTCCCAATTCTGTTGTCCTTCCATTCAGCACTTTTTCCATCCATTTCAACATTTTCTCTGCTCCCCCAGACCTCTTTGTAGAGTCTGCTGGAATGAAGCTCGGCTTTCCCATTGACTCTCATTATGCTCACTACTCAAAACGGGAATACGAGTATTAGGAATTGCTCAGTTCGAGCATCTGTCCATTTTAGTGCTCGCTTATCTCTAAAAATTAATCAAATGTTTTGAAAAATATTTTTTTAAAAAAAGGAAAAAATATGAACTTTTAAATTCCCATTTTATTGTTTTCTTAATTGAAAACTAAAAACATTAAAAATATTAATGTTTGGCCTCTTTAAAATATCTAATAAACTTTTTAAAAATGGGGTACGTACCCCAAAACGAAATAAAAAAACTTCAGATTAGCAAGCAAAAAAAAAAAAACCCACACACAGCTCTATTGACTCAAAAACAAAATATTATCGGTCTCAGAAATTGGCGACTTTTGTTTTCTTTTTTGCAACTTTCTAAAAAAAATTTGCAACCGCTAAATACATATTTCCAAGTAATTTTTCATCATAAAAATGGAACCCAAAAAATCACAGCAGAATTGCATTTTTCTTTGCACCATTTCATTCCACTTGGAATATTTTTCCTGTTTTTCAGTGCATATGTGGTAAAATGAATGGTGTTATTCAAAATTTGAACTCGTCCCCCAAAAAAAAAAAAAAAAAGCCATTGTGCAGCTATGTCGATGGAAATTTGAAAAAAGCTTTAGTTCTTAGAAGAAGGGGAAGGAAAAAAACGAAAGAGCAAAAACAAAAAATGGCAGCAGCGGAAACTCAGGATAAAAAAAGATATTTACTAGTGATTTTAGAAAAATTATTTAAAGGGGAAATGCTCTTGTCTGGTCTGTAAAATTGAGTTAGGTTTTAATCCTCGGTGTAGTCCTGGACGCGAAGGTTTCTGGTCATCTAATACAAATTACACTGAACGGCAGGCCATTTATAAATCAATGCCCGGGGATTGTTATTGGCCGCAGTTCAGCCCATGTCAGCAGATTCCGGGGGAGTGTAATAGAATTGGGCACCATCCTTGTTGTGTCACCATTAGATAATACATATTTGCTTTATTTGAAGACAATTTCGCTTGCGGAGATTTAGTTGCAAGACTAAAGTTAACTGCTGACACTTCTCCTGGCGATGTACGGCCGCAGATCAAAGAAGCCTTTCAACCGGCAATTAATAATGGCAGAAGCGGCTATACCTCATAAGGGAATTGCCTTAAAACCAAAAAAAAAGATGTCCCACTTTAATTATTAGGCAATGGGCTTGAAATAAAGGGTCTTTTATGGGCGTTTTGGGGCTGGTCTCACAATATGGGATTCAAACATTGGTAAGAATGAGGTGTCATGGCTGCCCACAGATTCTGAACAGCATAAAAAACTTGAGGTGAGTGCTGTTATGTGAGTGCAATATCCATAAGGGTTTTCACAGCACCTCTGTTATTCCTCCTGGAAATGTAGGAATAAAAAGATAAAAGTCTATAGCCACCAGTTACTTACCTATTTAGCACCTTCTCTTATGGCCTCCTACCACTGTGGTAGTCCACACCGAGTTTCTCTGAAATCATCATCTCGGGCATAATCCTGGTAATAATAATAATTTTATTTCTATAGCGCCAACATATTCCGCAGCACTTTACATTACAGAGGGGACTTCTACAGACAATAGACATTACAGCATAGCAATAAACATATAGATCAAAATAGATACCAAGAGGAATGAGGAATGGTACTTCAGTATTTAGCAGCATTTTTTCTTATTGCCTCAATTTTGTTAATAAATTTTGTCTACTTTACTTTGTCGAGATCCAACCAGGTGTTTACCATTTCCTTTTCTACTCCTGACTTCCATGGTACAACCAGAATCATTTCCAAGCACAATCCACTCTTACCATTCTGCAAGCAAGTTACCAACACCTCATAACTATTCTCAGCTCTGTCTCTGCAATCAAGGTAATGCATTTCTTCAAGCATATCTCCAGTTTGCCTATTCTTAATTGCTTACTTTACTAGTATTAATCAATGCCTTGCTAGAAACGACCAGTTTGCATTTATTTCTCTGTTTCGTCGCTGCTATTAACTACTTTCATGCTGGAAAATACCAGATTGCATTTGCCTTCCTGTTACTTTGCTGCTGTTAAGCATTGCCCTGCTGGAAAATACCAGATTGCATTTGCCTTCCTGTTACATTGCTGGTGTTAGCAATGCCCTGGTGGAAGATGCCGGATTGCATTTTATTCCGTTACATTGCTGCTGCTAACTATTGACCAGCTGGAAGATACCAAACTGTATTTACTTCTCTATTTACTGATATTCACCATTGCAATGCTGAAAAAGAGAAGACTACAGTTCTGCTTTCCTACTGCTGCTATTCCTGTGTGAATACGAACACCTGGCTTTGTTTTATGTGTGCTACCTGCTCCATTCTCCATACCTTGCTGTCCTGGTCCTCCATCAGGATCCGCTCCATTGCTCCAAGACCTCTAGTCTGTGCTGCTCACCTTGGCCAACAGTACCAGGTGAATACATAACAAAACAATATTTTGGATCCATAGAACATGATTTCATCTAGAAAGTCTGGTTTCTTCCCACGTTCTAAAGACATACTGATAGGTAATTTATAGTCTGAGTTTGAAATGGGACACATGTGGAATATGATGGCGCTATAAAAGTAAATAAAATAAATAATAAATTGACCCCTGGGAATTGTTACAGTTCATTTGGGCATTGAGAGATGAGTTAGATTGTAAATCTTAAGAAGGAGAAACAGGAGTAGCATGAAGATAACTGAATGAAAAGTGGAAGTTTGGCTCCTAGATACAGCCAGACCATTCTTGATACCCTGTGAAGTGGAGCAGAGAGAAAGGTGAACTCAGCTGCAGTGGGTATGGCTAGTAGCCCAAGAAGATATACTTGTCAGTTTGTGGGGACCCTGAGAGAGCATAGGTAAAGTTTTTGGGGGAGGTAACGTGTGAGCCGGACAGTGGTGCTGAGCTGAGGTGGACAGTAGTAAGATAGAAGAAATAGAGGGTTCAAGCCACCTTTGCTGTTTAACCGAAATGCTTCTTACATTGACTTAATAAGCATAAACATCATGATGAAAATACATCATACAGAATCTTGTGTCCACCTACATCCTTAAAGGGATATTATCATTTTCATATATGGATATTTTAGATAGTGCTTGCTTAAACAAGCATTTTTGCAATTTACTGCTTACCAAAATTTTCATCCGTTCCTGAGATTTTAACACTTTTCTTTGGCGAACAACTTGTTGCCTACGAGACCGATCACCGCGGCTCTTTAGCCTGTAAGCACTACATTGAAGTTGACATGGGTTAGGAGGTAACAGCGCTCTCCAACGATCCCAGACAGCTTCAAAACTGTACTTACAAGCTCAAAAGAAATGAGATTGTAAGCAGAGCACTTATTCTACTGTCTAGCAGAGGTGGTCGGTCTCCAAGACAATGAGCTGTAAACAAAAGAAAAGTGTTCATATCTCAAGAACGGCTGACATTTTTAATAAGCAGCAAATTGAAAATGTGATTGTCTTTACAATCACTATCCAACAATACCCAGCTTCACAAACGGGAATGATCCCTTTAATAAGCGTGTTTCACTCCACATGTCTCCAGTTACGCGGCCCATTCACTTGATGAAGATATTAGAAATACATAAAATGATGGAAGCAATGGTATCATTTGGATCTGAGAGGATAATACAGTCCCATCATGATGATTTCTCACATATATTCATATGAAAATGGTGAAATCCATAATTCCTGCTCAGCATAGAGAAATGTCATGCAGAGTCCTGTTTCAATAATGGCCGCTAACACTATTGACTGTGGCTTGTTTATTCCGCCGAGCCTCCGCTGATAGATTGCATTGTGTTCCCTTGCAGTGTAATTGGATTTTACAAAGGGATAAATCACACAGCGTATCCGCGGAGCATGCATGCGGCTTCTCCAAGGCGAGCTCTTTAATGGTAAGAGCTATGGATTGTGAAGGTGTCCAGCTATCCCGCCTTTAAATTGACTATATGCAAGTTTAGCTGCTGATTGGGGAACTACAAGTGCCAGCATTTAGTGCCATTGGACAGTGCTTTGACCAGTTGTCCATATGGTCACCCAAAGTAAGTTTTGCACAGCACCCATGCATGTGTGTAGTGTCAGCCCACTGTGGCGGATCGAGGGGTTCCTAAAAGGGGATTTACCAGTGCCTGAGACAAAACAAGTGCCCCTAACGCAGGTATGATGCCCCCTTTAAACAAATAATGAACCTTTAGAAAGTAGTGTTGTCACCTTAAATAGTGATGATGCCCTCTCGAAAAGTAATAGTGCCACCTCTGTGCCAGCACCTAAGACAAGTGTTCTGGCCCTAAATCAGGTATAATGCCCCCCTAAGTGCCTACTTTAAAAAAAAAATAATGCCCCTTAAGAAAGTAATATTGTCACCTTAAATAGTGATGATGACAACTGGATGCCATCTCCAAAAGTAATAGTGCCATCTTTGTGCCAACCACCACAACAAAGTTTACACTAACCTAATCCGACAAAGGACAGGCCGGCACAGGCAGTGTAATGCACAAACATCATTGTGCCACCTACTCCGGGA
Organism: Oophaga pumilio; assembly: GCA_009801035.1. Classification (NCBI taxonomy): domain Eukaryota; kingdom Metazoa; phylum Chordata; class Amphibia; order Anura; family Dendrobatidae; genus Oophaga; species Oophaga pumilio. The sequence continues at coordinate 327,026 of VIAB01000134.1, forward strand.
CATTGACGTGTTGTAGGACTTCGGCAGCCTACAGGAAAGAGAGTGGTGGAGCCCACAGGACAGAGAGCGGTGGAGCCTACAAGACAGAGAGTGGTGGAGCCTACATGACAGAGAGTGGTGGAGCCTACAGGACAGAGAGTGGTGGAGCCCACAGGACAGAGAGTGGTGGAGCCTACTGGACAGAGAGTGGTGGAGCCTACAGGAAAGAGAGTGGTGGAGCCTACAGGACAGAGAGTGGTGGAGCCTACAGGAAAGAGAGTGGTGGAGCCCACAGGACAGAGAGCGGTGGAGCCTACTGGACAGAGAGTGGTGGAGCCCACAGGACAGAGAGTGTTGCAGCCTACAACTCTCTGATCCACCATACGATCCAACTGTACTGACGTAATATTTACGCCAATAAAGTTCAAAATAGCACTTGCCTGAAGGTCTGAGCACCCGACCAGAAGTCTGGGGAATGTGCACTTCTCCAGATCTTTGGCACTAGCGAAGCCACTACTACATTCTCATGTGTCCCAGGCACAATGCTATGCCACTGATTCCCACCAAAGAGGATATAGATCAGTAGCAGCAGTCCCATGGATATGAGAATGTGAAAGGAAAGCAGCAATGCAGAATCATTTCCTTCAATGAAAAGTTACCCCAGCAAAGGGAAAATTGAGAGGCTTTTAGACTCTACAGGTTACATATACAAGTTTCCTGAAAGGACATAAGTAGGTATGAGCGAACTCGAACTGTAAAGGTTGAGATTCATACCGGACACCTACTGTCCAGTACGAACCCAGAACATGGACTTCTTACTATACTTCAGTGTTACTGTTCAGGTTCAGGCAGACTAATAAAGATTGTTGAAAGGCTGCAGTGCAGCCAATCAACAAGCTTTAAGGCTGTGGGCACTTGCCCACAGCTATGCCAAGTATAGCACAGCATGTGACCCTGCCTGACGCTGTGAAATAAATAAATAATTTTAAAAATGACGTGCGGTTCCCCCCCTATTTTTATAACCAGTTAAGGGAAACCAGACAGCTCTGAGTTGATCTTATTATGCAGGGAAGGGGCCAATATCCATGCATCTTTCCAGCCTATTAATATCAGCCCCCTGGTGTCAGTTTTGCTTTTGCTGGTTATTAAAAATGGGGGGACCCTAAGAAAAATTACGTGGGGTCCCCCCTATTATTAATAACCAGCAAAGGCTAAGCAGAGATCTGCAGGCTGATATTAATAGGTTGGGAAGAGCCATGAATATTGTCTCCTTCCCAAAGTAATAAGACTAGCCCTCAACCGCTCCAGAACTAGGGCATCCATTAGATTTCCCTGGTGTGGTGGCAATCAGGGTAATGGTTTTGGGGTTGATGTCAGCTGTATAATGTCCACTGACATCAAGCCCAGGGGCTAGTAATGGAGAGGTTCTGTCAGACACCCCCATTACTAACATCGCAGTCAAAACAAAGAAATACACACATACAAAAGTTCTTTATTTGTAAAAATCACTCCCCTACAAGTTCCCTTTTTTACCCATTTACTACCAAAAAAAAATAATCCACAGCAATCCAAAAGGAGGTCCCACGACTATCCCCGTCTTCTTCATCCAGTTTATGGAGCCTGGTTCAGAGAACGAAGATCTAGAGACAGGTGCAGCAGTCACTGCTGGGTCTCACTCTGTACTACAAGAGACCCGGCCGCTGTGATCTGATGTAACCCAAGTGATATCAGTGAGGTTACATCAATTCACAACCGCCGGGTTCTCTCAGAGCGCCATGACCTGCAGTCCAGAATTTCTGGAGTACATCGGACTGCCGGACTGCACTGCTGCCGTGTCACGCAGAGCACAGTTCAGTGGTCCGACATACTCCAGCGATTACGTCGGGTCACGAAGACAGCAGGACTGCGCTCTGCGTGACCCAGCGACTGTCAGGCCAGATGACCTTAAGGGGGCCTTTGAAGAGGTTGTCCGGTCAAAATCAATAAGTCTGCAGTCACGCTGTATGACTGCAGACTTATGAATCCACTGGCTGGGGTTATGTATAATTCATACATACCCTTCGTTCCCGTGTCTGAAACAGCAAATCCGTGCAGCGCACGGTGCATAAGCTGGTGGGATTTATAAGTCTGCAGTCACACAGAGTTATCGGTTTTGACCGGACAACTAATTTAAGGGAGACTTTAAGGTTACGGGAGATCCCAGCTGCTGGAACACCTGCAGGCGGCTGTGAACTCTGGTAAGCTTAGTTCACATCTTCCAGGTGTCCCAACAGCTGGGAACTCCAGTAACCTTAAAGTTTCCCTTAAAGGCTCAATTAAGATAAGATTTCTGAGCCTCACAGCTGCCAGGAGACCCGGTGGCTGTGAACTCTGGTAACCTTAGGATGCAGTAAAATCAAGACAACAGTTTCACGTAAAAATGCAACAAAAAGGCATGTATTGTGGTGCAGTAAAAAAAAAAAAAAACGCAATGTGTGAACATACTCTAACTTGACTATATCAGTGCAGGGGAGAGGATAAGCGACAAGAGGACCCCTCCGGCACTATTTCTCTCCAGGATAAAAAATAAGCCTGGCCAAGAAAATCCAATGCACTTTGGGGTAAAAAAAAAGGAAGAAAAATGAAAAAACTAGTGATGGCTATATTACAGCATCTCACTCGTATTACCAGAAAAGTGTGATGGATACGACTCAGGTAATGGCTTCTAGATTACTTTAGATCAATGGCGTGCCCTTTGACCTTACATCAAGGAGAAATCTCAACATAAATATATTGATTTTAAACCTCAGGAGCTGCCGTCTAATTGAGCGAGGAGCTTACGAACGGTGCTCCGTGTCCTACAGATGTGGCAGAGCTGGGTTTGTCACGTGGTACAACTCATGATAAATCTCACCTGTGATCTTACATAGGACTGCTGATAAACCCATTGCTGACCTTAACTAATGTTGCATGATTAAAGTTCGCCCCCAAAAATGCAATGACTAAATCAGCTCTGCTACATCACTGCACTGTATGACATCCATTACAAGTATTATAGATGAAGACTATGTGTTCTTGTCTATAATATATATTTTTTCTTCCCATTACCACATCCCAGCTTCACACCAGCTATTATCTAGGCGGCACTTACACTAGCGCTCGTCCTGATCTTCCAGGTTCATGACTAGCCAGGGATGACAATAGGCGAGAAAGAGAATGGTCGGATGTCCCTCTCCATAAAAATGCATTGTCTAGCAAGCTGGATAATGAAAAATGTTATAGCGCCTCCTGTTGGCTGCCTTGCAGTACTGTTCATCCTGGTCCTCCTGGTTCATGAATAGCCAAGGATGAAAGTAGGGGAGAAAGAGAAGGGAAGGACGGCTGGTTCCATAATAATGCATTCTCTAGTCTCTCGGAAACTGGATAATAAACCCAATGAGCAATGTTATAGCGCCTCCTGGTGGCTGCCTTGCAGTACTGTTCATCCTGATCCTCCTGGTTCATGAATAGCCAAGGATGAAAGTAGGAGAGAAAGAGAAGGGTAGGACAGCTGTTTCCATAATAATGCATTCTCCGAAAAAATGGGTGACAAGACAACCCTATGAAGACTGTAACAGCTGAACATGAACATGCAATTATTAGGGCCCCGTTCATCCTGGTCTTTCTGGTTCATGAATCGAATACTACAGGGCTGCAGGTAAAAACATATCGTCCAAGATTGGTGCCAACCCCTGTGTGCAGTGTAATAACTCATCTGTCCATCCTAATCAACCTGATTCATAACCAGAACTATAGGTAGAACTGTAAGCTGAGAACAGGGGCGGACATACCGCCGGTGCAGCCGATCTAGCTGCACAGGAGCCCCAAAGGAGAGGGGCCCGATCAGCTGCTGAACTGTCTTGTTCTCTGATAGAGCCAGCGGCAGCATCTACACTAAGAGGAGAAGCAAGGGGCCCGGGCCTGAGTCTTTTGCAGTCAGAGACGGGCGTGCACTCTGCAGAATATGTTAGAAGGGGCCCCTGCCTCTCCTCCTACTTGATGCTCCTGCTTGCTCTATGATGCAGGAGCCGTTATCCCTGGACACGCCCCCGGGATTCCTGGACACGCCCCTGGGATTCCTGGACACGCCCCTGGGATTCCTGGACACGTCCCCGGGATTCCTGGACATGCCCCCATCTTCTCTACGTCGTTGTTCAGGCTCAGGCAGGATGACAGGCCTGGTAAGTATGGCCGATCTCAGCCAACCCTGTCTCCTGCCTCCTCACTGCATCTGACTGCCTGGCAGGGCTATCACTATGAATTTCACGACCCATACTGGCAACATTTTCGAGCCCCCTTCAGACTCCGCCCAGGCTCCACCCCAGCTCCGCCTCCACCCTTCCACAGTCCCACCACCCACTCTTGGAAAAACGCCACTTCTGCACCACATCCTCACCAATCACACATTAACAGTTCCCATCTAACACCAGATCACATACATAGCCAGCGGCTTTTGTTTTGGCCAAAAGAATTTTTAAGCCGCTAGTACGGCAAGGTAGACTCTTTTGGCCAGGCCCTACTTTACTCTAAACTATTAAACATTTCTTAAAGTATCCAACACTTATTTTAGGTATATTTTATTTACTTTTCTTTAAGGAAATGTGTCACATTCATTTTTTAAATTAACCAATAATACCACATACAAGAGAAATACCATCACACCATGGAGGGATCACGTATCACCACCACATCGTGACCAATAATACCACATACAAGGAACAAATACCGCCACAACATGACCAGACCACATATTACCACCACATAGTGACCGAATAATACCATGTACAAGGAACAAATACCACCACACCATGGCCGGACCACAGTTCACCACCATATGTAATTTCCCCCCGGGATCAATAAAGTGTATCGTATTGTATATAGTGACACAATACTACAATACTGATCATTAATAAAAAAAAAAATACTACTATCACCATAAGTGCAATTTTACACAGGAGCTCGGTATATAGTGTATAGTGTCTGTGTACACATAATACAGTGAACACCAGTGACAATATACACACGAGCTCTGTATATAGTATATAGTGTACAGGTAATAGAGTGATCACCAGTGACATTATACAAAGGAGCTCTGTATATAGTATATAGTGTACAGGTAATACAGTGATCACCAGTGACATTATACATGGGAGCTCTGTATATAGTATATAGTGTACAGGTAATACAGTGATCACCAGTGACATTATACACAGGCGCTCTGTATACAGTGTATAGTATCCGTGTACACGTAATACAGTGATCAATAGTGACATTCTACACAGGAGCTCTGTACATAGTACACTGTGTATAGTGTAAGTGTACAGGTAATTCAGTGATTACTAGTGACATTAAACACAGGAGCTCTGTACGTAGTATATAGTGTCAGTATACACGTAATACACAGACTTACCAGTGACGTCTCTAGTTGAAATCCTTCATCTTCACAATTCTTCTTCATCCAGCGCACAACGCCATCACTTCTTCCAGCCAGGAATTGTCTCTGCAGAAAATAACACATAGTTATCTAGAGCTCCGCTTCAAGAGCACATTCCCCACTTTTTTACCAATTTCTACACTACATCAAATAAAGAAAAAAGTGACATAGTGCCACTCTGCACAGTAACAGGAACCCCTCAATTCATTATTTGCTCTCCCACACTTTCAATACAGTATCATTTGTGCTCCCCCACCCTCAAGTCATCATTTGCTGTTCCCCACCCCCCAGTCTCAATTCATAATCATTGGCTTGCTCCCACCCCCAATACAGCATCATTTTCTCTATCTCACCTTCAGTCCATCATTGACTCTACTCCTTCAATTCATCATTATTTGCTCTCCCCCATGCTTAATTCATCATTATTTGCTCTCCCCCACCCTCAATTCATCATTATTTGCTCTCACCCCCCAACCCTCAATATATAATTTGCTGTCCCCCGTCCTCCACACCCAAATCATAATTATTTGCGCTCTCTCACCCTCAATACATCATCATTTGCTGTCCCCTACCCTAATATATGGAGTCTTTCCTTTCCAGTCTGAGATACTTTGTCACCATGATTGTGGGTTTCTCTGTGGCACATATGTGATCGGGTGTTAGTGAGGACTACCTCTATACAGTGAGAGGTTGGTGAGGTATGCATGAAAGCTTTTTTGGAGAAAAAGCAGGTATGTCCACTCATAAAAACAATATCTTTTATTTCAGATCCATAAAAAACAGTTCTGTCAGCTCATCCCAACATATCTGACCGCTCTTAATCTCAGAGATCTCTATGACTGAGAGCGGCAGCAAGCGGAGAAGCATCAGAAATGTCTGTATGAGCAGACAGAACTGTTTATTATGGATCTGAAATCTAGCATATCGATTGTATAAATGGACATTCCTGCTTTTTCTCCCAAAAAGTTTCCATGTATGTTACACTGGGCTGCAGTGTGAAGCAGGTCCCACATGTGAGGTGACACCATACTACGTGTGATGTTGGCGAGCTCATTCCTTACACTTTGGGTTCTCTTTGGAGGTTGTATGTACCTGATATGTACCTGACAAGGAATTGTCCAGAGGAAAAAAGTGTAAGGCCGGGGTCACACGAGTCATGATTTTCTCATGCGAGAGAATCGGCTCAATTATGCTACCGATACTCGGCTCAAACTCTCATCCGAGTGTCATCTTAGTGTGATCCGATTCTCTTGGATGGAAGAATCAGAGCACATTGAGAAGAGAACTTAATTTCTCCATCTTCTCCATCGTCTGAGGCCGTGGATGTCGGACTGCACTCAGGTGACAGCTGAGTGCAGGTGGATGTATCACACGCATCCATAGATTTCAGTGGGTGCGTGTGATTCAGAGCCACTCACAGCATGCTGCAAATTATTTCCTGGAAACCCCCTGCTGAGACACATGAGGCTGCATTCCTCCATCTGCCCCCTGACAGGATACAGCGTCCTGGAGACCCCCTGCAGAGACACATGAGACTACTGTGCCCCATCTGCCTCTGACAGGACACAGCGTCCTGGAGACCCCCTGCAGAGATACATGAGGCCGCTGTGCCCCTATCTGCCCCCTGACAGGACACAGCGTCCTGGAGACCCCCTGCAGTGACACATGAGGGTGCTGTGCCCCCATCTGCCCCCTGACAGGACACCGCAGCTCAATTCAGAAGACTGAAGTTTTCAGAGCAGTGTGAAGAGTAAGGCCGGGTTCACACGTGCATTCGGCTGGTCTGCGTATGGCTGCGTACTTACTCCCTTAAGCTCCGTATACTTCCGAAAGGCGTCCTACGTCTTCCTGTGTACCTATCTTTAACATTGAGTATGCAGGGACATGCAGAACTATGCGGATGCGTCCACATGCGGCGTTTTAACGTGCCGCCAAACGCAACATTTTGTGTTCCCGTGCGGTCGGCGGCACGTCAAAGCGCAGCATGCGGATGCATCCG